>JAPMUY010002337.1:45000-213312 GCA_026901105.3 Galaxias olidus
AGGAAGAGTGGGTGCAAAGTGCTCTCCTGCCATGCCCATCCACAGCTATATTAACCAGCAGAGGGGCAGAGGGGAGAGCCAAAGCACAGCTGGGTGCAAAGTGCTCTCCTGCCATGCCCATCCACAGCCATGTTAACCAGCAGAGGGGCAGAGGGGAGAGCCAAAGCACAGCAGGAAGAGTGGGTGCAAAGTGCTCTCCTGCCATGCCCATCCACAGCTATATTAACCAGCAGAGGGGCAGAGGGGAGAGCCAAAGCACAGCAGGAAGAGTGGGTGCACAGTGCTCTCCTGCCATGCCCATCTACAGCCATATTAACCAGCAGAGGGGCAGAGGGGAGAGCCAAAGCACAGCAGTTGAATCCATCACGTTAAGCTGTTTGTGTTAAACCCCTATCGGAGGCATGGTAAGCAGGAAGGGCCAGAGTGGTACACTTTTATAGCTCGTCCTGGCTCACTGTGCGGGGCGTGGGCCCGGGCAACGTGCTCCACAGGAATCCCTCGTCATGGGAGTGTAGGGGTAAGTTGCACTGTTGTGGCCCATTGTGGTGCTGCATTGAGAGTAAGCAGCTAACGGTCCCAGCGCAGGGCTGGCTCTTTGTGGAGGGGACAGGGACGGGGGACAAAGACCCAGTGCCCGACGAGCAGACCAGGGGGACGGACTGGGCCCGGCCGGGAGGACCTCTGTGTCTGCTCCCTTCACTCATCTGTCACTCCGTCCCTGTCTCCAGCCGTCCCTCTGTCTTTGAACTCTCTTCCTTTGTACATTGTCTTCTTTACCTCCTCATACAGTTTGGCTCTCTGTCTGGGTTTATTGGAGTGTGGTAGTCACATTCTCTTATCTTTTCCCTTATTTTCACGCTCCCCCTCTTTGTCTCTACTCTCCATTACCCTCCCTGTTGGTTGGGGACTGCCAAGCAGGGTCCTGACAGTGTCTGTGTGTCTGTGTGTCTGTGTGTCTGCGTCTATGTCTGCCTCTCTCTGTGCCTGTCTGTCTGGCTCTTTGTCTGGTCCCCTGGCTGTGTGCCTATCCCAATGTCTGCCTCCCTGTATGTGTGTCTCCCTGCATGTGTGTCTCCCTGTATGTGTGTCTGTGTTTCCATCTCTGTCTACCTGCCTGCCTGCCTGCCTGCCTGCCTGCCTGCCTGCCTGCCTGCCTGCCAGCCTGCCAGCCTGCCAGCCTGCCAGCCTGCCTGCCTGACCATCTGTCTGCCTGTCTGTCTGTCTGTCTGTCTGTCTGTCAGTCTCCAGCGTTGTCTCGATATTGTCACCTGGTACAGTGAGAACACCCTCAACATCCATTGTTCTCCATCCATCCCAGCCAGGGGGGAGACGGGTGGCGGCCGTTACCATGGAAACCGCGAGTCTGTGCTCGGCAGCTGACATCATCATTGGCTCGGCGGCGCGGAGCGGACCCATGAATATTTCAGCGTGATGAGCCCAGACACCAGAGCAGAGAACAGAGGGTCACCCACCTGGGGCCGCTGTCGTTTTCAGATAGGGGGACAGCAAAAGACAAGGGGAGGGAGAGAGAGACAGCAGAGAGCGGGCAAAGACCTCAGGATACATTCTACTCAAACCCGACGTGTGAGTAGACAGAGAAAGCGAGGGAGAGCCAAAGATAAGACAAGAAGGAGGGAGAGGAAAACATGTAGAGATTGATAAAGAGAGGGACAGAGATGGAGGAGCAGTGAACCGGGCCAGTGGAGTTTGACTGGGCTGGAGAGGCTTCTCTCTTCCTTTTCCTTCCTCCTACATCCTTTTCTTGAAAGAACATCCTCTAGCATCGACTAATTAATCCTCACAGCAGGCGGTCGTTTTTCTCCCCAGTCCTCCAATGACACACACTCACACTCGCACTCACACACACACACACACGCACACACACACCCACACACACACACACACACACACACACACACACACACACACACACACACACACACACACACACACACACACACACATGCGCGCAAATCCGGTCTTAGAACCTTTCAGGCATTTCTCCAATTACCAGCGAGGTTTAATTGTGCAGCAGCCATACTTACATCTGCCTGCAATGCGTCACAATCAGGGATCACAGCAGCTGACACGCGTGTCCCACTTTCTCACCGTTCCTCTCACTTCAACCATATCCCAGTGTCTCTGTTTGGATGTGGACTTCAATATGCAGCTGTGGGTTTTCCATGGAGAGTACAGGAAGAAGAACAGGAGGAAGAAAACGAGAGGACAGGAGTGAGAGCAGAGAAATGGTGACCACGCCCCTCCTATTGAGGCCATGTCAACGACCTGAGTCATGCTGCCTTCAACTCTAACTCCACCTCTCAACCCTTTGTCTGTCTGTCTGTCTGTCTGTCTGTCTGTCTGTCTGTCTGTCTGTCTGTCTGTCTGTCTGTCTGTCTGTCTGTCTGTCTGTCTGTCTGGCTGGCTGGCTCTGTCAGCTCTGTGGGTCGGTCACACCAACAGAACCACAGAACCACTCAGTTACTTGTATCCGTGTTCCACAATTCAAGAACCCCCTCTGGAGGACTACGTGTTGGTCTGGAAAATTGCAGCATGACCGCATGCGTACCAGGGTGTAAAATCAAGGAGGGGGAAAGCTGGTTTCGGGAGGAGGGTTGGGGTGAGGGAGGGGCGAAGTGGATACTCAACGCTTGTTGGCTTGAAGCGCCCATTCAACAGCTGCACCATTTCCGTGGCAACACCTGTCGCCATGGTGCTGAGGCGTCGACATGCCTGTGTGTCAGAGTCTCCGTGTCTAACAGGCTCAGCATTCCCTGAGTGGCCGGGCTAGGCAGTGGGAACACACAGTCACTGCTCTCTGCTGTGTACTCCAATACACAGCCGACCTGACACATAATCACATCGCCTCGGACTATTTAACACCTAGACAAATGCAAGGACAGTGTAGCTGTTTCTCTGTGTGTTTTTTTAGGTATGGCGGCACTCTGTGTGGCATGTGTTTGTGGGCACTGGGTAGAGTAGTTTATTAGGTTGTGTGTGGTTGTGGTGTTGAAGGGGGAAGGCGTATGTGGTCGAGGTGTGTGTGTGTGTGTGTGTGTGTGTGTGTGTGTGTTTGTGCGTGTGTGTGAGGGGACCAGTGTGTGTTGAAGACACAACGCAGAGAGAGCCGGGCTTGTTTCTCTAATCCCTCAGGGAAGATTGGTTCCTTTGTTGGCCCTTTATAGATTTCATTCTCTTCTGTCCCTCTTCCTATTCCCCTCACTCCATTCCCTCACCCCCCTCCCTCCCTTTCTTGATGAGAGGGGGAACGGGGTGTTTCCATGACAACGGCAGCGGTGGAGGAAATGGAATTGCCACTCTGCACTGTTCACTGGGGGGGTGGGGGTGAATGGGGGTGGATATGCCGCTGCTGTGTGTGTGTGTGTATGTGTGTGTTTGTGTGTGTGTGTGTGTGTGTGTGTGCGTGCATGTGTGTGAGTGTGCGTGTGTGTGTGTGTGTGTGTGTGTGTGTGTGTGTGTGTGTGTGTGTGTGTGTGTGTGTGTGTGGTTGTGTCTGGGGATGGGTTGGCTGCACGCGACGCACACGGAGTGGGTGGGGGGTGTAAAAGGGGCTTGGAGGAGGGCTTTAGTGTGGAGTGGAGGAGAGGAACACTGGAGAGAGGGGAAGGGTGTTGGGGATCCCCTCACACCACATAGCACTCCACAGAGGCTTTTGATACTCTACCTCAGCACATCTCATATTATTCTACTCTATTCTATTATATTCTATTCTATTCAATTCTATTCGGTTCACTGTGCTTAGACGGGTTACTTCCTGCTGTTAACTTCAGGTTACCTGTCAAGTTACCTTTGATAGTTTTCCACTTGATCTTACAACTGTGCCTGTGTTTAAACTGTTTGACCCTTGACCTTTGAGCAGGAGGGTAGAAGGCACCTGATGGCAGGATGGAAGACATTTCCACCTTTCCCTCCTTCCTCTCTTTAATTTGTAGTAAGCACAACTAGAGCAAGGTAAAACATACCTCCTCCTATCACCTCTCTGTCTATCCATCTCTTGTATATTTCCTCCATGACCTACAGTCATTGTTTTCTATTTGCATATATCTTGTTGGTTTCTATTTGCGTAGATCTCTCCCTTTCTATCGCTGTCTCCCCCCCCCTCCCTCTCTCTCTTTTCCTCCTCTTCCCTGTCTGGGTCCTATCCTCCCAGCTGAGAAAACAGGCGCGGGAGCTCTGGCCTCTTGGCAGAGGAGGCGAGGGACGAGGGAGCAGGGCTTTTCAGGCGAGACAGAACAGAGGAAAAGAGTTTGCGGCGGAGAAAGAAGGCTTTGTGTGGGACCTACGGCCACGTCTCAGTGGTTCAGCTGAGCTAGCAGCCAGGGCATTGCTGGGGTCCTTTAACTGAGAGCAGGGCTAGCCTAGCAACACGCTGGCTCTGGGGCTTCAATGGCTCTGTTGAATAGCCGGGCCCCATTCCTCCCACCACCCACCTCGCCGCTGGACAAGGCATTTTCCCGCCTTTTTACTCATAGAACCCTCTTATCAACGAACAGAAAAGAGGGATTTCATTTGGACATGGTGTGTCCATTGACGTTGACGTGTGAAACAGCACCAGCGTGGCATGAGAAAAGATTCTACCTGACTCCCCCTCGACAGGGAGGTGGTGGGTAGACTGGGTAAAGGTCCAGGGGTGCATGCCTCTTTGGAAGCAGGAGCGACGGTTTGTTCTTTGGAGAGACTCGCTGGCTGGCCTCCCTGTATCAGAGCGGCGGTGAGCGCAAACACCGGAAACAGATGTTCCCTTTTGTCCCCGTTTTAAGAAGTCGTCCAAAAGTCAGCTGTGTGTCTCTCTCTCTCTCTCTCTCTCTCTCTCTCTCTCTCTCTCTCTCTCTCTCTCTCTCTCTCTCTCTCTCTCTCTCTCTCTCTCTCTCTCTCTCTCTCTCTCTCTCTCTCTCTCTCTCTCTCTCTCTCTCTCTCTCTCGCTCTTCTTAATTCTCTCCTCTCGTTTTCTTTTCTAATTGACTCAGTAGCCTGTGTTTTTTTCCACCAAAACCGACAAAATACTGTGTTACACAATTTCCATTTAGCCTCATGTGTCTATTGATGTCTAAATGCAAGACAAAACAAAATAGATGGGCTCTTGTAGACACTTGACTACGTTCTAGCACTTCAATAAACCTAGACATGGTCAAAACCCAGGCACGATCCACGGGACAGATGAACATTCTGAAATAATATCCTGCTCTATTCTAATGTGTCTGCCAGGAGCTTTGTGCTCTGCAGTCCAACATGTGCTGATGAATATATGTCTCACTCCTTCATCCTGTGTTCATGGACTCTCAGCTGTTGGATGGGGGGAAGATGGGAGGAGGTGGGCTGAAGGAAGAGAGGATAATGGGTCATGGTCAGTGTGTGTGTGTGTGTGTGTGTGTGTGTGTGTGTGTGTGTGTGTGTGTGTGTGTGTGAATGTGAGAGTGTGTGTGTGTGTGTGTGTGTGTGTGTGTGTGTATATGTGTTTATGTGCATGTGTATGTGTGTCTTTGTGTGTACTTGTTCATGTGCGTGTATCTGTGGAACAGGTGGCAAGTTCCTTCCATTTGCACCACGAGAACTGTAATTGCCGAAAGAGGGAGACGCGGAAAGAGAGTGGCGCGGATATTCCAGTTCCTGTCCCGCCACACGCAGCTGTTACATCACATCCTGTTCTCCTCACATGTGGCTCAGATCGTTTGCTAATATCCTGAGAAGGTCACTTCCTCCCGTCTGTGAGAGTTTCTGTGCATTCCACAGCAGACGAGGCCTGGCTGTGTTTTCCTTTTACCGAACGTCTACAAAGATTGAGTTCAATAATTATTCCATGGAAGATACATTTCATAATCATGAACACGTTTGTCCATCTCTCCCGTATTCATTGTTCACCGTCCACCCACATGTCACACTCGGGAAATGATGTTGTTTATAACGCCTGGATGATCAGCATGTCTGACTAACACCGTGGCCATGCACAGGCAGCGCATTGTCCTGCTAGGCCCGTGCTTTCCCCTAGTGGGTTCCTCAAATGGACGGCCCAACTATACATCCCTCTTCCTGGGTCTTTTGTCTATTTGTGTGTTTGTGTGTGTGTGTGTGTATGGGTGTGTGTGTGTGGTTGTGTGTGTGAGTGGACATGCCTTTTCAAACACTCACTAAGTGTCTAATACTAAATGTATGCACCTCTTTGTGTATGTGTGATAAGTAGGACTCTGCTTAATTAATCAAGGGGCCAGTAGTATAAAGGAGCATTCTCCCTTCCTGGAGCCCCGCCCTCCCCCTCCCCCCGGGGCAGTGTTTCACTTCCTTCCGGGAAATCGGGGTGTGTGACACATGGAGCCCACGAGGAAAGTGGGACATTGTTGCTCCTCACACTAATGTATGGCCTGACTTTGTCCAGTTCTGTTTCTGTCACGGACTGTAATCCATCGTTCACCAGAAGAGGCTATTGAAGAATCTTATCTCTGCCTGTCTGTAAAGGCTCCTCTGTCCAGCTTCAAACCCTCGGCTACAATCCAGTCATTCCACTGACTAATCTGTTTGTGTATGTGTGGGGATGTGCTCTGCCATGTGTCCCCGGTATGCTTCTGTGGGTTGCCAGGTCTGACTAATGGCAGCATATGTTTGTGTTCAGGCACCAGGAATTCTAGCCAGCGTTGCTGAGAGCTGAACTAATGTTGTCGGCTCTAGAGCCTTTTAATGAAGAAGCAGAGAATGGGGTTTGCTCTTTACACAGGGGGAAATGTTCCCTCGGCAACCACAGTGGGTAGAGAAAGCACGAGAAAGAAGGCAGCCATTTTGGGTTTATGAGACCAGAACTACATCCTTTGATGGCAATGTGGTAATGCGGAACTTTCTGTTTCTGTAAATGATACCAACATGGTTCAACATGTAAAAACAAACTAAAAATACAGGTTAATCATTGATACAAATAATAAACAGCTGAAGTACACTCTTTCATGAATGTAAATATTTTTCCCATATTCCTTGCCTCTAATGTTTTGGAGTTAGGGCTCATTTGAAAGTCTAAGGTGTTGCTCAATGTTGGCACCTCAAGGCAGTGACCAGTGTTATCAAAACTGAGTGGGCTGTCCTCACAAAGGATGTGACCCCTGATTCATCACGCACACTTTGAACACTGCCTCCCCCCTTCCTCCATTCCTCCCCTTAGTCAAAAACCATTCCCTTTGTTTTGGTTTGTGACGTAGCACGAGTTATTTATAGAACTGTTTCTATTATTGTGTAAGCCGTTTTACAAGGTTGAAAACTTAGGAAAGATAACATAAGCCAAGGGGGCCCAACTACCCCTGTAATGAATACCAGAAAAAAAAAAGCTTTTATTCATGCTGGAATGTGAGTCCTTCGTTTCCTTAAACACAGCTTTCCTTAGTTGCATTGGAGGATTTCAGCTCTTGCCCTACATAGATTTTGTATTATTTTTGGTAATGATCACTTTGAAGACTCTCACAGGGAGTTGGAACATCTTAACAGAGGCTGAGGAAACACTCTCACCAAGAGTCTCATCTTCTCTTTCATCCTTCTCTCTCTCTCCATCGCCTCCTACCTTCTTTGTCTCCCAGCCACAGAGGGGACTTCATACAGGCGTAGGAGGGAACAGACAACTCTGGGATATCAACAGTGTGGTGATGAAAGCTGCAGGATGTGGGTCATGCAGATAAAGGCTGAAGGAAACATATTCAAACATTTCTTCTTACTTAATATAACTGCTGCATCTGCCTCTTTATTACCCCTAAAGTAAATTTTAACTGTAAACCTAACAGTGACCTAACCTAACCGTACCCGTAGCGACATGTCTCTCAATTCCAAAATGGTTTCCGGGATATTATTTCGAAAGCATTAGCATGGGACGGCAATATTACAAATTGCTAAATGATGCCTGCATCAGTTGTGACAGAGGTTTAAGCATAGCCTAAAACAAACGACAGACTGATAACTCAAGTTTGAATGAATTTAGAACCATTTTATTTTTAAAATGTCAGTGTTTAAGAGAAAAATAAAACAGCAATATAAATATTAGCATAAAATGAAGAGAATAACACAGGGGTTTGGCATTGGGGCTAAGCGTTTCATCAGAAAGATATTACAGCAGGATAGAGTATTAATTCAGCAGCGGACTGACGTACACATATATAGTATAGTATTTATAATCATTTGTTCATATGGACAGTTAAAATGAAAGAGAGGCATTTCTTTCACGAATGCACAAAAAGATAAAATCACAAAAATAAATCATGAACAGGTTACAGGGGAAGGAGAGAAACATTTCCAATATATCTTTTTTTTGTGTTTTGTTCCGTTACAGGGTGATAAAATAGAGAGAGTAGAGAGAAAAATGAACACAAAAATAAGCGCAACACACATATTACGAGTTAACTATTCTACGTGGTTCACTTTGTGTACTTATCGTCTAAGTTATCATCATCATGGTCATCGTCTTTGTTTATTTACACTGAAGAGTTAGTTGACTTTCATGGTGCTTAGTTACTACATTGCAACACAAACCATTGAAGAACATCTCAGATCTTTTTTTTTTATGTATTTATGTTTGTTTTTTTCTTGCTGTGGTTTTCTTATTTTTTTCTTGTAAAACAAATGCAACACATTCCAGTAGTAAGCCACGCCCTGTGGGGGGACTTTGTATTTGAAACTGTTGGACGTCGTCCGTACTATACAAATAACTGGCTCATACCATGGACAGGACGTGTTTATTTACAGCGGGGAATAGCCTTCACAGGAACAGGGAGCAGCGGGGTGGAGCAAAGGGCACAAGGTCTGTGGGCAGCGTGGCTATAACGACTATATTCCAATGGAGAGTTAGCGAGGAGGTGCTAAGTTTGAACCCCCCTCGTAAGTGGTATCCCCTCTCACACCGGGACAGATGGGCTCAGCTCTGCTGACCTCTAACTTGGGTCAGTGCATTAGAGGAACTGTAAAAGGGGGGGTGGGAGGATCAGTGGTGCCTCTGTACATTCAGTGGGTAGAGCCATGGTCACCCCCCTCCCCCGACCCTGTCAAAACGAGTGATATCCATCTAAGAACCTGGGCCCTTTGCTTCGCCCGCGCCGCTCCCCCTGAACCCACCCTGCAAGCTGCCTCCTCCTGAAGCCAAGTCCACCAGAGACTGGACAGGCGGACGTCAAAGAAAAACACTTCAAATCTTAAATCAACAACTCCTCTGTACTATCGAGTCACCACCATGATCAACAAATAAAACACTTTACTTCTCATGTCTCAAAAAAGATCTACCAGCACTTCAGGAGGGCGAGGGACAATTCCTTGGACCCTATCTACGATGTCGACACGCTCCCTCACGAGCTAAAGTGGTGGTGTCCACACTATCCACTCATCTCCTCTTAATCATGCAAGCAGTGCATCGCTTATAGTTTGACTCTCATCGCGGGACAGCGTGTGAGGGTAGGGCACCAAAGCTGGTTTGGGGAGGGGAGGGCAGGGGAGGGGAGGGAAGCAGAGGGGAGGGTGAGTCTGTAGGTCAGGCCACCTCCTCCTCCTCTGCCTGTCCTCTCCCAGAGACATGTTCAGGTCCCAGGAACAACTCTTTATTTACGCTTAGAAAAGTAATGCCATTTTTCCGCGACCATTTCAAATTAAGCGCAGAGACTTCATTATTGTACGGTGTGTTGTTCTCTGAGTAAATTGGATTGAAGTGGTCCTTCTTTCAAGGCTTTTGCAATGCATTATGTTAATCTTCATCTAAAATATATGGTGCTTTTACCTTGAAAAGATCATGCAGAAAAGTGTTCTTAATACCTGTGTAATAACTGCTTATTCTAGTTCTAGTTTCAGATCGCGGCGAGGCGGATCCACCCGCAATCTAACAATGGCAATCTAGCACGGACTTTCCACCACAAGGAGAGTGAGACCAATAAACCCAGCACGTAATATATTCTGAACTATCCCCATGTATGAATCCATCGCTGGGCCTCGCCTTGGACACCCAGCAAGGCGCTGAACACCGAATGTCTTGGTCTCCAAACGGTTTAGCCCAACAAATACACAGCGACCCCCCCCCCCCCCGAAACAATCCCCCTTCCCAAAAGCAACTCGAGCAAAATACATCATTTCCCATCCCAACCCTTCCACTACAAAAAACCCTTTTCTTCACATACAGATTTCTCCAGGACGTCCACGTCAAACCTTTCCTGACCCACACCCTAAGACGGAGCGCTGATGAACTGGGCTCCCCTTAAGCTAACACTGGGGAGCCCAGGGCAGAGAGATACATACAGGAGGAGGGGGGGGGCATGGGGGATTGGACATCTCATCTGATCCCGATGGTGGCGGTGGTGGGGGAAAGGCTCCGTCTTCTCCCCTTCCCCCTACTTCTTCTCCTTCTTGGTGGACTTCTTCTTGGAGGCGGGGGTCTGGGCCGCCTTGGGGGGCTCGCCCTGGGACGGGGGCAGGGCCTGCTGGGCGGCGGCCTGCTGGGCGGCGGCTGCTGCCTGGGCCAGCTGCTGCTGTTGCTGCTGCTGCTGCTGCTGCTGCTGCTGCTGCTGCTGCACCACCTGCTGCTGCTGCTGCTGCTGCTGCTGGGCGTTGGAGGAGGTGAGCGTGGCCGTGCTGCCCGGGATGTAGACGTTCTGCCGGTAGTCGGGCACGTGCTGCAGGGTGAACTGGGGGCTGTAGCGGGTGCTCAGGCCCATGGTGCCGGGGGTCAGGGTGGCAGTCGCCTCGCTCACGCCTGGAGACAGAGGGGGATGGGGGGGATGGGGGCAAGTTGAATAAGGCATTTGTGTTCGGGGTATCTCACACATCGCCATACATCAGCAGAGAAAGAGGTGCCGAGGGGAGATCACAGAGCAGGCAGTGGGAGAGAGAAAGGCATGTGAACTATAAAAGGCTTGCACATGGATGCTCTGTAGTTGAGAGCGGATAAAACATCTATTGATTTACCGAACGCTAGACTGAACAGACACATAACTAATTCAGTCTCAATTGAATCAGAGCGTGAAAAGCATGAGTGGAAAAAAAATGTGTATCATGGGGGAACAATGTGGCATTATGGAAGACGGACAGTTGGTTATTGCAGTTGTTGTTGTTGTTGTTGTTGATCCTACACCCCTGTTTTGTTGCTTCCAAAACCATGTTTGGAAGCAGAGTAGACACTGCTGTGAAACATGCAAGAATGCATTCCTCATTTTTTAGGGGAGTCCACAGAGATGCGCGTGTGCGTTTGAATCTGTCTCTCTGTTGCTCGTGTTCACGCTGCCTGCGAGGGACGTAGCTCGAGTGCTCGTATGGGTCCCTCAGCCCCTGCATTGCAGAGACACTGGCACACACACACACACACACACACACACACACACACACACACACACACACACACACACTTGTCTCCTCCCCCATCCCTAGCTCCTCTCCACATGTAAAAAAACACGCACCACCACATTCAAATCCAGACACGCTCCCATCCATAGTCATGATCAGCCAAGGTAATAAAGGTCTGCGGGAAGGATCAGGGACAAAAGCAAATCGGTGTCTGCCTGGGTACTGAATGTCCTATCCTTATTGGCTGTTGACCAAGAACACAAAATGGACTGTTTATAGCCCGGCTGCTTTAACGACTGCCACTACGAGTGTTTACTGAAAATATGAACCTCGACGGGTAATTGGGTCAGCCGACTGAATATTTTGTAGCATGGCATGCTGTTCTTACTGCATCTGACTTCATGAGGACACGAGTCCAAGACAGAACACGTTCTCCTAGCCATGATGGAAAAGTCCACATCATTTCTAGATTAGTCCAAGATGAAGGAGGGGTGTCTTTGTCTTTGTGTGTGTGTGTGTGTGTGTGTGTGTGTGTGTGTGTGGGGGGGGGGGAGGGAGGGAGCGATGTGTCAGTGGTAGAAATAACAATGGAAACAATGGCTTAAGTCTGTGTGGCAACAACTCTCATTAGTTCTGTCTCCCAAGACTGTAGAGTGTGTGTTTATAATGGGGAGGCCTAGCTCTTAAGGCCGACTTGATGTTTGATGTTTTCTATATTGCATTACGAGGCAGTCCATATAAAGATCCCAGGGGTGTGTCCAAGCGCGTGCCTCTGCTTGTGAATTGTGTGAGTGTGAGAGTGTGAGCGCGCTCAGTCCCCGCGGCAGCAGAAGAACAGGCAGAAAGAGGATAGGCTGTGATGTCATAGGGCTGCGGTGGCTGGCTGGGGGTCCGGAGTGGAGAGCACGGTGTCCTCTCTAGGCCCACACGGCTCTAACGGCAGCGTGTGATAGGGTGTGTGCAGTAGAAACACGTCGAGCTGTCCTGTTATTGGATGAAACACCGTCTAACTGCAGTGTTTACTTCTGGGCTACGCCTGGTCGCAGGACCTTTTGCCTTATTGTCTCGTGGTGGGTGTGATCACGTGTGTGTGTGTCCGGTCTCCGCACGATGGGCAATGGAAACATCGGTGAGGCACGACAGGGGCACTTCTCCGTGAGTCTGGACAGACGACCTTCATCCAACAGGATCCCGCGGTGAGCCAACGTCCTCCTGCTACCCCCTCCTACCCCCTCACCCTCTGGCCTGCCCACTGTTACACAACCCTGAGGGCGGAGGGCTGGAAAGAGGGATGGACATGCAACGCAGGATAGAGATGCATGGATGGCGACGGGGCTACATGCTAATTATGAAACGATTAAAAGAGGGGGACAGGTGCAGATTGATAGCGGGATGAAGGCGTGATGGTGTGTAGGGTATGGTCGTGGCCTAGTGGGTAGAATGTCTACCTGGTGACAAATAGGTCATGAGTTCTCGCCCACCTGGGAACACCACCACTAGTGTGTCCTTGAGCAAGGCACTTAACCCTAAGTTGCTCCAGGGGGACTGCCCCTGAAATTTCAATGTAAGTCGCTTTGGATAAAAGCGTCTGCTAAATGACTGTAATGTAATGTAAATGTAATGTGTGGGGTGAAGGTGGGGTAGGGGGAGGATTAAGGATGGCAGGGTATCCAACTCACCGTTGGCTGCAGCCATCAGGGCTTGGAGCTGCTCAGCTTCAGTAGGGGGGTTTGGCCAGGGTCCGGTTCCCATAGCAACCTCGGGTCCTCCAGTTGCTCTGCAGGCAGAAAGAGAGAGAAGAAGAAATAGAAACGTCAACAACAGGTGGCAATTTTAGATGTAAAGCGTGTGTGTGTGTGAGGTGGTGGCTTCATATGTAGGTTTAATTCAGACAGGTTAAAAACAGCCTCTGGTTATGGCAGTGTACAATATGCTGTGTGAACAACTGGGTGACGCACTCACACAACACATTCAAAGCACTAGTAAGACACCTTGCTGAACACAAGCTAACCTTACCTTCCTGACCATGTTAAAGTAAACCACAACCCCCTAAACGACACACAAACACACACTCGCACTCAATGTGAGTCGAACATTTCTATCTGGAGTAGAATTTCTCTTCAAAGACTTGTTTGTTTAAAGTGGATGATTTGCATGGGGCAGGAACACAGGGCAGTGCAGACCTGCAGTCTCTTATGCTCACCCACTAACCACGACGGCTGTACCTCCTCTACACATGAGAACACCTTAATACAAGTCGGTCAACTGGACTTTATAAGTCCCTTTCTTGTCAGATCTAATTAAACCTGCTCATGAAATTTAGGAACTTTAACGTTCCCCCTCAAAAACAATGTTTTTAAACCGCTCCTGGCAGCATTTATAATTTAAAGTTCTGCTTAAAGTAAAGTTGTGCATCGTAAATCTAAAAACACCTTAGTGCTTGGTTAAAGTGGAAGGAAGTTAGCCCGAAGTTCATCACGCTGCAGAGAAAAGGGGGGAGAACGCTCCGGAAAATAGCAGAATCAAACAAAATGCAGGCACAGGTTGCAAAGTTTTTCTGCCAAACAGGCTGATGAGTTTTTCCTAACGTGCCAAAAGAAGAAGGTGAGTAGATCCGCTGCCAGCGGCCCAATGAGAACCAGAGCAGGTTAGAATGCGGTCAGTAGAGCCGATGGCAGCGGCCCAATGAGAACCAGAGCAGGTTAGAATGCGGTCAGTAGAGCCGATGGCAGCCATTTTGTGCCTGCTCGTTTCTCTGAGGACAAGCCTCGTTTGTTTGTAATGAGTCTCGCGCCACACATATCAAGCCCTGTGGTTACGCTAAGCACTTCCTGTGGTCAGGATTATCACTTCCTCTAGGGAAGAGAGTTGACTGCGGTCTTCATAGATAGCATACGCCAGCTACGGCTGCCTCTTTTCTCTGTTGTCATGCATAAAATAGCCATCTTATCTAGTAGATGAAGCCTCTTCCTGTCATTATGGATAATGTGAGTTGCCAAGGTCTTTGTCCAAGTAAACGAATAGGAGGGCCTTTAGACTTGACTTTTTTCTTTTAAAATCTTTGGTATTCCAGCCATTCATTTAGTCCATATATTAATTTATTCTTTTATTATTATTTATTATTATTATTATTATTATTATTATTATCTTGAATGCATCAAAACTAATTCAAAACCTTTCTAAACAATCTAAAAACTGAATTTCTAAACATTTCTATAAATAAACAAAAATTATTTCAACTAGTTATCATACAGGTAACGCAGAACTAGCAAAGATCTAACTAACAAAGAACTAGCACAAAGCAATCACACATTCTACAATCATTTAATGAACCACACCAAGCATTGTGGCCTAGACACAGACAATAATGTAACCTACCCGCAATTAATCTATACTGGGGAACCAGTAGCATGACAGAGCTATCACTACCACACTGCACACCGCAAAGCACAACCTAGCAAGCTGTGGCTACAACTCGCCCTTCACAACTGATTCAAGAGCACCTCCCGCATTAGCCCCAACTCATCAATCACCATTAACACACATCAAAACTGAACTTGAATCAGCTGTCAAGGACAGGCAGTAACCACAGTGTATGTTGATACCTCATCCCCTTCTTCGGCGTCCATCTTATGTGTGTGGGATGATGCATGTAGGGACTGGAAACACAACAAGTTATACAGGCTGAAAAATCCATCTAGCCACATTGTGGGCCCCTGCTACGAGCCACAGACTAGGGAATTGGAGAATGGCAGAAATTCAGTGCTCCAGTTTTCTCTGGAAAATATGTTGAGTCTGTCACATCATTTACCATTCCAAAGAGGAACTTAGTTTTCTTTCACTTTTTCCCCCTCCAATGGATCGTTTCCAGTTTAAACATGGCCTCACTGGCATTTCCAAATGGCTGTCTCTCGTGTTTTCATTTTTCGGAGAGAAATGTTCCTGCTGTGTAGTGGGAGAAAGAGAGCAGCAGAGCTTTTTTCTCTCTGTCAGACGGTTGGTCTCTGATTGGTTGACTCACGGAATGCGTTGTATAATCGCTTGTTGTGAAAACTGTTATGGTGTGAACACCGGTTTGGCACGCAATACATGATGAATAACCAAAGGTCTGGGCACACACACACACACACACACACACACACATTAGGTGGTGTCGAAAATAGACAGACTCCGCTGCATCTCTTTGCAGCAGCCAATCACAACAAATGTCAGGTCATCAATCAAACCGGTCATTCGGCTGGACAAAAAAGCAACCTTGGAGGGGGAGAAATGGAGAGAGAGAGTGAGAGAGAGAGAGAGAGAGAGAGCGAGAGAGTTGGGGTGAAAAACAAAAAGAGAGGAGACTGAATGGGGTCTTCATGTGCTCAGCCGGCCTCCCCTCCCCCACAGGCTTTGGTCGCCTGCTCTCATCAGTAGTACTGAGTGACGGCACACAGGCTCCGGGAGCGGGGAGCGGGGGAGAAGGGGGAAGGAGAACGGACGAGGCTGGGGGGGCGTGTGAGTAACGGAGGCAGCCATTTTAGAATGCCGTGCAAAGCCTTTTAACGGGGACGCTCGTCGGGCGACAGATCGAGGGAACGGAGAGGTTCTCATTGGAATTACGGGGCGCATCTCTGACTCTCAGGTTCTTCGCTCTCTGAGCTGCTTTGCTCTTCAGTCACGCGCTGAGCCCATGCAATCATCTCGCCATAATCTGGGCCAGCCCGACAAAAAAAAATAAGATCTGTGTGTTCTTCAAGTCCTCCCTCACTCTTTCTCATCGCCCTATAGCTCCTCTCTGGGCCCGGACGTTCTCATCCCTTCTCAAGCACTTTCCCTCACTTGGCTTTCTTAATCTCTCTTCCTTCTGCCACTATAAGATGAAAAGGTTGGGGTTGGCAGAAAAACATGCCCTTGAGTTTAGCAGATGAATGCGTGTGTGTGTGTGTCTGTGTGTGTGTGAGAATTACTCACCCGCTAGGTCCAGGTCTGGGTCCCTGAGTGAAGCGCCAGTCATTGTTGGGAGGTTTTTGCTGTAAGGAGAACAGAGAATACTATCATGAAAGGAGGGTTTCACAAACACACTGTATACATTCAGTAGTCAAGCTCCGGCTTTGTGTACCTTCTGTATGCCCCTGGGTGTATGGTGTGTGAGTAATGTCAGGGGAGGTTCAAGACTACCAATGAGACGTCACAAAGAGCTACATATGGACTGCGCAACCGTTCTGCTCTGGAAGCCAAGCATGAAATGTCACTGTCACACAAACATATAAATACACACACACACACACACACACACACACACACACTCAGGAACGAGGACAAACACAAACTCACCCTCCATTTTCAATTAAGGAGTGAACGCCAAAACAAAACAAAGTGAAACAATTTAAAGAAGCAAAACTGTATGGGATCATATAGGAATCCACAGGGTGATGTTGTGTCCTTAGACGCCACTCCGACAACGATGTAAACAACAAAATCCACTCAACAACACAGCCCAAAAAACGCCCGTCTTTGTTTATCTGCTCCCGACAAACACAAGAACCAACTTGAAAGGGATTATCTCCCCTTTTATTTTCCCACACGAGGTGGAGAATAAACAAACACACACACACACAGGCACCTTCGTCCTGGCCGTCAACCCGTTCAGAGAGATAAGAGCCTGGCCGAATCGATAGGATGCAGAGGAAGGGCTCGCGGAGGGGACTGGTCCCCCCCCCCCCCCCCCCCCCCCTCCCACACACACATACACAGGGCCTTGTCGGGGAGGACAGGAAGAGGTTCCCAGGCCTGGCTAATTGAGTGACTGTGTAACTCACTGTGCCCTGATAAAGGCTTGATTGTGTTCCGCTGCAGCGGGCTCAGCGACATCAGAGATATAACTTTGGCTAGGACTATAAGGCTATAGATAGACCATGATTCCCGTCCTTAACTTCTTCAATATCTTTAACATCATATCAAACAGAGGATGAAGAGAGAGAGGGACAGGCTGGCGGCGTAGCTTTCCTCCCGCTAATTGTTACTTCCCGTCTTTCTCGCACCTCCGTTTCGTTCCCGTTTCCACCAGCCCCATCTATTCAAGCCCTGTCCACTGCAGCGCTCTCCTCTCCGTCCCCATCCCTCCCTGTCTGGTTGGGCAGCGATGCGGTGAATGGACCCCTTGGCCCGGCTCCAGCCCCTGGCTCCTCATCCACACACAAGAGCTCCCCGGAGAGAAGCCAGCGGCCCGACGCACCGCATGAATAAAAGAGCGCCTCCACCACAGGGACACGGCGAGGGAGGGAGAGAGGGAGCGGGAACGAAGGCAGGGGAGAGGGAGGGAGAGACAGGTCGAAAGGGAGGCCGGGGTAGAGGTGAGCCGTAAAACAGATGCCGGAGAGGCAGATAAAGATGGAGTGAAACGAGGAGGGAGAAAATAGAGAGTCGGAGGACGAAAGAAAGGAGAGGGGGAGAAGTCCTCCCTGAAAGACACAGAGGCATCCTATTACAATAACACCGCCATCACCCGCCCATAACCCCTGTCGTAGCGAGCCATGTTGGCCCGCGGAGGGCTTCCATTTCAGGCCCTACATAGCCAGAGGGTCGGCCTAGTCCTCCCCGTGCCTGGCTTTGTAATGAACCACCATCTGCGTGCTAATGCCTTTCCAGCAGGGATCAAAGACGAGGAGACAAACAAATGAGGCACTTTAAATAAATGACCCCCCCCCACAAGTACATCAATAAAATAGAAACCCCCACACACTGTGTTTACTCTGTTCTGTTATTGTGTGTGTGTGTGTGTGTGTGTGTGTGTTTGTGAGAGAGAGAGAATTCTGTGGGTCGGAATTGAAGCAAGGAGAAAAAAGGGAGCGAGTATCAAGAGGGGGCCCGGCATTCCAGCTGTGTGACGCTTATCATCTGTACAAACACACATACACACACGTTGTACACACTCCCAAAGGTCCTTGCTAAGGATAGAGTTCACCACATGCAGATGGGATAAAGAGAAGCCGACACTGGGGCATGTGCTGAGACCACGCTGCGTTTTGGGGGACACCCATACTGAGGACTGTCTGGTTGTACGCTGTACAGTTAGTGTCACGTTTATTTATCACTACCGAGACCATAGGAAGGTTAAGGTTTACAATTATTCAACAGAGAAGCCACCAGAAGTTAGTGCTTGAGAATAGGCTCATTTTCTTCCAACTTTCAATGATCCCAGGTCACTTTGAACATGTAAACGTCTAATGGCCCAGCTAGAGGCCAGATCTAAGCAACGCTGATCCTTGAACGGTTTCTGAAAGAACCTACAGTGGGTGAGCTCACCGGGCTACGAGGCCGGATAGGGATTACAGTTATGCTGGTCCAAGGCATTTTCAAACAGGGTCTCCCCCTGAGAACAGCTTTTAATGCTGCAGAGTCCCACTCACTCAGAATCCTCTTTCAAAGGA
Source organism: Galaxias olidus (assembly GCA_026901105.3). NCBI lineage: Eukaryota > Metazoa > Chordata > Actinopteri > Galaxiiformes > Galaxiidae > Galaxias > Galaxias olidus. The sequence goes on from JAPMUY010002337.1 coordinate 63,711, forward strand.
GGACACTCCCACACAGTGTCAAGCGTGTTCCTAAACCATTGTAACACCAGGAAGTCCATGAGACAAATCAACATTTGGTTCACTAGATCAATGAAAGGTTGGGCCAAATCTTCACAAATGAATGGGTGATATTCAAAGATTACAATAATGGATCTGCAGACACATATTGCGTGGGCATCCCAAACACTGAGGATTACTCAGTTCCTGAACCAACACACACACATAACAAATCGACACAATTGGCTTCTTTTAGCATTGAGAAAGACCAGACTGCACCTGCTGCTTTGTCTGAAAAGAGGAAGTCATTATTATTTTTTTTTTATGACCATCAACAGACGCACACCTGAACGCACAAAGACGTACAAACACAGGTCCATATCATTCCCTCCCCTCCGTGCCCCCCACTCCATGTTTTCCTCCTCTATCTGGCACGTCCTGTCCTGTTCCCCTGTAGCGTACACTAAGCCTTGCTGAAAAGGACCGTCCGTCTGCTCGCCACCACGCTCCGGTTCACCCCCCCCCCCCCCCCCCCCCACTGTAAACAACACGGAGAAACACGCCGCAACCGGGATGTGACACAGAACAAAAGAGGGGATCCGCTGTCGAAGTCTCACACACACTCACCCGCCATGTGACAAACACGGGGTCACGGACCCGCTGAGCCGAGGGGAGCCGAGGCTCGTTGTCCACTCGTTCACCCGTACTGAAAGCGTTTACAAAGTGCTGTATCGTAAGGGGCATGCACCAACACTGTCCCACGTACAGAGCTAACCCAAACAACTCCACAAGAATACATGCGTTTGTAACGGCTGCCTTTGCAAAGGTCCCGGCATATGAGACCCAGCCCTCTCCCACTGAAAGACACTGGGAGCTGAGAGACAAGAAAATGGGGAACTAGGACCCCGAGGCCCTGCTAACATTACACACGCAGCTGGAGGGCACAGAGCGCCTGACTGAGCTTTACACACACACACACACACACACACGGACTGTCTCATGGACTGTGTTCTCTCTACGGTCCATAAGCAAAGACAGACCGTCTGTCAATGCGTCACACGTGCGTAAAAGCCAGAGGTCTCTATCTCCTTCCATCTATTCATTCTATCTCCTCTCTCTCTCTCTCTCTCTCTCTCTCTCTATCCCCCTCTCTCTCACACACTATATCTCTCTCTTTCTCTTGTCCCTATTCCCCACGTGTTACCAGAGCAGAGGGACAGATGGTCGCCTGCCGACCTCAGGGACAAGTCAATTCAGAAAGAGAGAGAGAGAGAGAAAGAGAGAGGACATGGAGGGAGGGAGGCAAAAAGAGAAATAAAGAAGAGATGGAAAGAACACAATGACACACCGTGTCATGAACGGAGGAGAAGAAACAGATCCACACAGGAGAATAAACATCCTGCTTCACAAACATGAAATAATGTCACAAGTGACACGCCACCAACCGTAGTGAATCAAAAGCATGTCGTGGTTCATATTTGGGAACACAACAGGCTTTGTCTCAAAACAAAAGACCAACATCTTTCTACTTTCCCCGTCACAGAAGACAATCCCTGATCAAATTAAAAAGAGATCGACTGTGTAAAAGGGAAAGTTTGAGTTCTCACTGAATGAATCATCTAACACCAGGGCCACGCTTGTCAGCCATTTTGAAGCGTGAATACAACTTTCATTTCATTTCAGTGATCAAAGCCTTCAATTGGAATCTGATGTATGGACACAGTATCTGCCTGGCCCACATAGCTTTCCTCCACACCCATTGGAACACACACAGCTATGGTATTCCAGGCCAGTGGTAGGAAATGAGGCACCGGGAACATTTGGTCAGACCTATGGTCACGAACCCTCACACGCTCAGGCCGGGGTCACAGTCTGACATGTGACTCCGGGGCCTGGATCCAATCAGCACAGTTCAGAGGACAACAGGAAGTGGGGGGTCGCGAGTTGACCTTGTGAATTCCTGTTTTCCAGCTCCCGCTTTATTCTATGACTCTTTTTCGCGCCCCTTTCCTCTGTTTCTATCCTTCCTTCCCTCTCTTCCTTTGGCTGGCTTGTGCTCTTTTTACCCTCCCCCTCTTTCTATCCCCCAGTCATCCTGTTCCTCTCCTCTACTTCCTAGCCGTTCCATTAGTTCAGGGCTATATTAGCTATTTGCATCTGTTGTTTTACTCCTCTGTCAGAACCACTTCCATCTTTCTATCTCTGCCCTCTGTTCCCCTTCTCCCTCTTCTTCTCTTTGATAGAACATTGCTTCCCTGCGTTTCCGTCTAGTAATTGGTAGTCGGAGATAGAAGGTGCACATCCTAGCCTTCGGCCGGATTAAATATTAAGCTCCCTCCTTCATTTCCCACCCCCTCTAGTTTCCCCGTAGACAGGATTGGAAAGGTGCATCGCCACGCAACACCGCTGAGAGGTCTGGTGCTCCAGCATGAAGTCTAACGGAAAATACTGCAGCGCTACACGACTTTACAAAACGAGCCTATAATGTAAGAACCCTGTCAGACACAACGCAAATATCAGCCTCTCCCCTGTGCCAGGGATGTTAAGAAAAAACATTGCTGCGGTACAAATCAGAAAGGTGTATTTTCCTGCACTGCCAATCACGTTCAGAATCCTCCACACAGGTCGAAGCCTCCTGGGATACATCCACGCCCGGGCCCTCACCTCATTGGCTGCGTTCATAAGGTGCTTCCTGTTAAGAGTCATGCTGAGGGTGTTGTTGTGGCTCAGCATGGGCGTCTTGACGAACACAAAGTCACTGCGGCTGGACAGCGTGGAGTAGCAGGGCCGGTACGTGCGCGTGTTGGGCTCCTGGCCGCCCCCCACCACCTCCATGTAGCGGATAGGCCCGTCGGTGTTCAGCTGCAGGTGCATGTCCTTGCTGGGCCTCTGGTGGTAGGGCCGGCTGTGCCGGTGGCGTCCGTAGCAGCAGCAGCCGGAGCCGCCCAGGCCGGAGTCGCGGCGCCGCAGGCAGCGCACCATGAGCACGGCGAAGGTGACGAAGGAGACGAAGGACACGCACGCCAGCGACACGATGAGATACAGGGCGACGTCGGAGAGGCCCGCACGGCGGAGGAACGGCGTGTGCTGCCGGGGGCCGGCGTCGGCGGCGTGGGCGGCGTGCTCCTCCTCCACGGTGACCGTGACGGCCACGGTGGTGGAGCGAGGCGGCTGGCCGTTGTCCTGGATGACCACCACGATGTCGTAGGCCGCGCCAGCCTCCTCCTCGGCCAGCTTGCGGGCGGTGCGCAGCTCGCCGCTGTGGGGGGCGATGCGGAACAGGCCGGCGTTGGGGCCCGGGGCGATGGAGTAGAAGAGCCAGGCGTTGTGGCCGCTGTCCGCGTCCACCCCCACCAGCTTGTTGATGAGGTGACCGGCCACGGCCGACTGGGGCACCGTGAGCTGCAGCCCTGCGTCGTCCGAGAGCGACGGGTGGACCACGGCCGGCGCGTTGTCGTTCTGGTCCACCACAAACACGTGCACGGTCACGTTGGAGGTCCGCGGCGGCGCCCCGGCGTCCCGCGCCTGGACGTGGACGCGGAAGGCGTTGAGCTGCTCGTGGTCCAGAGAGCGCATGCTGTAGAGGTGTCCACTCTCAGGGTTGATGTACACGTAGGAGGAGATGGGGGAGCCCTGGACTACGCTGGGCAGGATGGAGTAGGCAACGCGGGCGTTGTCGCCCACGTCAGGGTCAGCTGCGGTCACCGTGGCGATTGGCGTACTGGGGGCATTGTTCTCAGGCACATCGACAGAGTAGGAGGGCTGGGAAAACACTGGGGAGTTGTCATTGACATCTGACAGCTTGACTACAAAAGTGGTTTGTGATGACAGAGGAGGGGAGCCTGCGTCTGTTGCTGTGACGACAACCCTATACTCTGGGACGCTCTCCCGGTCCAGGTTGCCGTCGGTGATAAGGTTGTAGTGTTCACCGAAAGCCGAGGTGAGTGTGAAGGGCAGCCCAGGCTGAACCTTTAAAGTCACCTCACCGTTCTTGCCTGAGTCCAGATCTCGTGCTGTTATCAGCGCAATCACCGTTCCTGATGCAGCATCTTCTGCAATGGGGCTGGTCAATGACGTCAACGTCACTTCCGGCGTGTTGTCATTGACATCTGCAATATCCACAATGACATTACAGGAGCCTTCCATGGCGGGAGACCCCCGGTCCCTGGCCTGCACGGTAATGTGGTACACATTGGTTGTCTCATAATCTAGATCACCGCTCACGCGAATCTCTCCAGTTTTAGCATCAACGCTAAAAAGCTTTAAGACGCGATCCGGTGTATATTTACTAAACAGGAAAGATATTTCTCCGTTCTGACCGGTATCCATGTCGGTTGCATTCAGTTTCGTTACTAAAGTGCCCATTGCTACATTCTCTAAAATACTGACTCTCGTCATTGGCTCATTAAAAACAGGAGCATTGTCATTCACGTCTAGAATTTTAATGAGCAGCAAAGTAGAGCCAGATTTCTCTGGCTGACCCCCGTCCACTGCTGTAACTAACAGGCGAAACGAGGCCTGCGTTTCTCTATCCAGATTTTTCTCTAAAACCAGCTCAGGAAACTTACTGCCATCACTTTTTGTTTCTACATTCAAAACGAAACAGTCATTAGGTGCGACGTGATATGTGCGTAGTGAGTTAATACCCACATCTGGGTCGTGCGCACTCTCTAATCGGAACCGGGTGCCCGGTGAAGCGGCCTCTGATATCTCCAATGAAATATTATTGGTTGAGAACTGTGGCGCATTGTCATTCACGTCCACGATATCCACTAAAACGCGGTGCATGCGTAGAGGTTCATCAAGTACAATCTCAAATTGTAAAGAGCAAGTGGAACTTATGTCACACATACGTTCTCTGTCAATTGTCTGTTTGATAACCAAATCTCCAGTTACCTGGTTTACCTCAAAGAACTGAGCATTAGACCCAGAGACCACACGTAATTTCCTCTCTATTATTCTTTGAGCAGTAAGACCCAAATCCTTAGCGATATTCCCAACGACTGACCCCGGTCGCAGCTCCTCCGATACGGAGTAGGTGAGTTGAGCGGACGCGTATTTGAGGTAAATCAGGGAAAAACAGAGGCTCAGCACGAGCCACCCTCTGGAGCGTTTCCTCTGTCTGGATTCCATTGTGGGAGCGAACCCCGTCAGGGAAGATGGTAAACTTAAAAGTTCTTCTTTCGCCGTGACTCATCCATAGTCTCGTCAACACGACGCAATTAGTATTTCGGTAAACATTACCTTTGTAGAAAAAAAGTCGCGAGAAGTTTAGAGGTTATCATGGTTGTCCGTTTCTTTTCGAAAAAAAGTATGGAAAAAGTTCACTATTCTGCCTTCCCTAGAACTAGATTATACTCTGCCTCTGCTCCGCTCCCCTCATGGGCGGGGGCAGACCACAAAAGGCTGTTTTCCATTGGCAGGAACTAAACTGGCTACACACACCAAACTGTCTCACACTCCAAAACGGATAAAAACTGTTCGACAAACTTTTTCACAGACCATCACGCTTCAAGCCTTTCGACCAATTTAGTAACATGGAAATATGCCTGTAAATTATCCATAGGACGTAGCCTACGGAGTGCTGAGGAACGAATGATATATTCTCTCTGACGTTTTGTTAAAGATGCGATAAAAGGAGGAATCGATTTTGCAAATGTATGTACGGGGAACTTTTTTATGGAGGATTTATTTGTCTTGTACAAAATCAAGTCCATTTAGGCTCTTAAAATAGATCATTAAATGAAAAATAAAGCGTTGTGCTCCAATGTATGCTAGCCGCAAGGCGGCGTGGTTTCCAAGGAAGCCTTTACGGGATTCTGTCCCTTCTGACCCAAGTAGGCTACATATCACATTTTGCAAGCATATCTTACCTGTCATTGTTACTTAATAATAAAGCAGTGTTTGAAAACGACCATTTACATCTATTTGATTTTAGAGGCCCACATTATCATAGATAAAATCCGCTAAATTAATAGCCTACAGCGCTCTCAAAAAAACATTTTAAATTATTATTTTAAGAAGTACTATCAGTGTATTTCACTGTCTAAAAAGACTGGACATAATAGCGACTTTTTTTGTGAAGCCAATCAGAGCTGTAGTGCAATTAAATGTATCTAATCGTTTAGCTGCAGCTGTGAAAAAATAACAAAACGAAAACAGAGCAAACATCTAATTTGAGAGAAATTATTTATTTATCGAATTCTGACGTCATCAATTCCGTTCCATAGTAAATGAATTAACCGATGCTAAAACTGATGTTTTTCCTATCATGAATCCCCTGTATTTCTTTTTCCATTTCTTTTTATGAAAAAGACTGACGGCCAATTGGAAACATTTTGTTATGTTGATTGCAGTGCTCACCTGTTGGCTCTCAAAGGTCCAGGTGCTGTCAGGTAAAGATGCGTCTAAGACGTTGATCATCTCCTTAAAGTCAGTGGTGCTATTGGGCTTGACGAAAGTTAAATCACTTAACTCTGACATGGGGGAGAGACAGGACCTGAAGGACTGACTCTGAGACAACATGTCTCCTCCCATGACCTCCACGTACTTAATAGGCCCGTCAGTGTTGAGCTGGATCTGTAGGTTTCTGTTGGGGTTCATGTAACCGTCATAGTCAGCCCGTCTCATGCAACAACCGCTGCTCCGGCTGTTTCTAACACACTTAAACGTTAATATAATAAAAGTCACTAGAGACAGTACAGACACCAATGCCAGTGACAGAATTAAATAAAGGGTGATTCTCCCGCTTTTCTTACTGGGCTCAGGCGCTTTCTCTCTAAGTTCCAATATGGGCCCGTCCTCTACAAGTATGGACAATGTGACCGTGGCCGATTGGAGAGGCTCCCCGTCATCCTTCATCTCTATTAGAAGTCTCTGAGAGGAGTCGTCTAGTTCGGACACAGCACGTTTAGTCCTAACCTCCCCTGTGTAAATATTGACACTGAACAGAGAGGAGTCTGTGGCATCCGCCAGCTTATAGGAGATCCAAGCGTTATGGCCAGAGTCGGCGTCCACTGCTGTTACCTTTGTGACCAGGAGGCCAGTCTTGGCAGAGCGGGGCATTATCTGATGAGAGAGCGAGCCTAACGAAGCGGATGGGTAAATAACAGCGGGAGCATTGTCGTTCTGGTCTAAGATAAAAACATGGACAGTCACATTGCTGCTCAGAGGGGGAGAGCCGTGATCTTTAGCCTGCACTTGAATCTGAAACACCTTGAGTTTCTCATAGTCAAACGAGTGCATGCTGTAGATGCTGCCGTTATCAGAGTTAATGTAGACATATGAGGACACGGAGACGTCCTGCACTTTAGAGTCTAATATGGCATAGGAGATCTTTGCATTATCGCCAATATCCAAGTCAGATGCTGATACTGAGTAGATTATGGAGCCTGGAACTCCGTTTTCTTTTAAATACACATAATACAGTGGGTTATAAAACTTAGGGGGGTTGTCGTTCACATCAATTATACTGACAGGTATAGTGTTCTTGGTAGTGAGAGAAGGAGAGCCAGAATCAGTAGCTGTTACTTCAATGTTATACTCCGAGAACCTCTCTCTATCTAAAACACCTCTGGTAACTAGTGCGTAATTATTAGAAAATGAAGGTTTAATGCTAAAAGGTAAGCCCCTGGGGAGATGTAATGTTACTTTACCGTTATTACCAGAGTCCAAGTCCCGCGCACTGATTAAAGCAACTACTGTGCCACTAGGTGAGTTTTCACGTACCGGGCTTGGTTGAGAGGTTAGCACGATTTCAGGGGCATTATCATTAACGTCTTTTACATTTATCTGTATACGACAGTGACCTTCCATTTTAGGGACTCCTTTGTCTTTTGCACATATATCAATTTCATAGTTGGCACAGTCTTCAAAATCTAATTTTCCAATTACAAATATCTTTCCAGACACCGGATCAATTTGAAAAACAGATAGTACTGTTACAGGTGTATGTACCCCGAATGAATATTCTATCTCTCCACTTTGACCCGCATCAGCGTCTGTAGCTTTAACTTGTAATATCAATGTACCCTCTTCACTGTTTTCAATTAATGAAACATTATATATAGATTTGTCAAAAACTGGAATGTTATCATTGACGTCAAGTACATTAATCGTAATCTTTGAAGTTCCTGATCGCACGGGATTTCCCCCGTCGATGGCTGTTAACAAAAGGTGATGTACAGCCTTTCTCTCGCGGTCTAACGGCTTTGAAAGGACTAATTCAGGTACTTTTCGTCCTCCAGTCAGATCATTTACTTTTATACTGAAACAGTCGTCTTTACTGAGAGTATATGACCTCAATGTGTTACTCCCAACATCGGGGTCTTGGGCGCTTTCCAATGGAAAGCGCACTCCTGGCGACGTGGATTCCGCTATTTCTAAGATCATATCATTTGAGGGGAAATTTGGGGTATTATCATTGATATCTTGAATATCTACTTCAACACGATACAGTTGCAAAGGATTCTCAATGACAACTTGCAAAGCTAAAACGCAGCTGGCGCTATGAAAGCATACATTCTCTCTGTCTATTCTCTTATTCACAACCAACTCACCCTTTCCCGCGTCTACAGTAAAATACTGCTTACCAGCCTCAGAGGCGACACGCAGTTTACGATCAAATATCTCTGATAATCCCAACCCTAGATCTTTGGCTAGATTTCCTACCACAGAGCCCTGCTTAAGTTCCTCCGGGATGGTGTAACGAGTCTGTCCATCTATTGCACTCCACAGGAAAACGAAATAATGCCACCAAATAGCCAGCCATCTCCAGTTTTCCATTCTCTTTGTCATCCCACTCGTTAAAGCTTTCCCATAGATGCAACACTATTCCGATGAATAAAAAAGCTTAATGCTGCCGTCCATTACGATTTTATATTAACAAATATAAATACATATAACATAGTTGGCATGACCAAACATGCTACCATTTCATCCCTGTGCATAAAAGAATGCAGCCCGCTCTCCTCTTCCCGCTGTAACGTTAAGGATGCTGAGGCTGCATGGAGGAGGGAGTAGATCACTTGTCTGCAAGCTATTGGTGCACAGCGACTGTGTATAGCAACCAATAAAAGACACGAAAGACTTTGATTTTAAAGAAACACACCATACAGCCACTCACATGAAGACACATTACCCACATTTTTTCACCCTAGGTTTCCTACAGTAAAAGGCAGGCCTCAAACACGGACCAAATTCTTTTGAGAAGTTAGAGATGTTTTGAGAAGTATGCCCTATCATAAACTGAATAAATTGTAAATTACACTTGCTGCCTGCCGGGAATATTTTCATAAGTGTAAACAAATGCTTTTTGTCATTATGCTGTAAACTAAGTCTGTGTTCTATTACATAGAAGTTGATTTCAATTATATACACTACTGTGCATAAGTTTTAGGCAGGGGATGCTGTTTTGAAGGCGAAGGGTGGTCACACCAAATGTTGATTTGATACAGATTTGCTTTTCCCTCACTTTGTATTTTATGAATTGATAAAAAAAATAAACAATTAACATTTATCCTTTTATGTTTTGTTTTTTTCTAACTTTAAAGACATCACACCTGCCTAAAACTTTTGCACAGAACTGTATATATATTTAAATGGTTTAATTATTCTAATGAAATGTGCATTTACTCCACAATAAACTTATTTTAGTTATTTTAAACAACAGGCCCACATTTTACATTTTTGTAAAATACAAATAACATCTTTTAAAACAAACGTAAAGCTAACCAAGCTCACAAACTTGTAAAATATATCCAGTTGGACCCATATTTTACTAAATAGTAATCCTGAATATTTACATAATTAACAATAAATTATGTCGGCAAGATGACCTCTGAAATGTGCATGTTTTCAGCAAATTAGTCGCTGTCCGAGGTGCTGAAATGTGTATGCAAAATTAACAGGAATAGAGTCATATTACCTAGAAAGAACGAAACCTATTAATTTTATAAACTCCCCATAATAAATAAAAACATGAATAATAATAACTATTAGAATACATTAATGAGAAGTACTGTATATGTCCAAGAAAACCTAAAAACCATGACTAAATGTATAAATCCATCCATTTGTAATAAGGATATGTAAATTGGCATCTTCTAGATTTTCTCCTCCTTAATCAGTAATTGAGTCGTCACAATTGACTTTCGTAAACATATCATTTTTTTTAGTGGAAATATACGGTGCCTGGATATACACAATAGACAATAAATGGAATTTCACAATGCTATACAATCAATGCTCACCTGCTGGCTCTCAAAGGTCCAGGTGCTGTCAGGTAAAGATGCGTCAAGGACGTTTATCATCTCCCTAAAGTCAGTGGTGCTACTGGGCTTAACAAAAGTTAAATCATTGAACTCTGACATGGGAGAAAGACATGACCTGAAGGACTGACTCTGAGACAACATGTCTCCTCCCATGACCTCCACGTACTTAATAGGCCCGTCAGTGTTGAGCTGGATCTGCATGTTTCTGTTGGGGTTCACGGAGCCGTCAAAGTTGACTCCTCTAATGCAGCATCCACTGCCTCTGATGTTTCTAACACACTTCACCCCTAATATAATACAGGTAAACGAAGACAGCACTGACACTAAGGCCAGAGAAAGGATCAAATAAAGTATATTTTTCCCACTTTTATTACTGGGCTCTGGTGCTTTCGGTCGAAAGTCCAAAATAGGCTCATGAAGCCCGTCCTCTTTCAGTATAGATACTGTGACCATTGCCGATTGGAGAGGCTCCCCATCGTCCTTTATCTCTATCAGCAGTCTATGAGAGGAGTCGTCCAGTTCGGACACAGCGCGTTTAGTCCTCACCTCCCCTGTGTAAAGACTGACACTGAACAGAGAGGCGTCTGTGGAATCCGCTAGCTTATAGGAGATCCAAGCGTTATGACCAGAATCGGCATCCACTGCTGTTACCTTTGTAACCAGGTGGGCAGTCTTAGCAGAGCGGGGCATTATCTGATGAGAGAGCGAGCCTAACGACGCTGAGGGGTAAATAACAGCGGGAGCATTGTCGTTCTGGTCCAGGATAAAAACATGGACAGTGACGTTGCTGCTCAGAGAAGGAGAGCCGTGATCTTTAGCCTGCACTTGAATCTGAAACATCTTGAGTTTCTCATAGTCAAACGAGTGCATGCTGTAGATGCTGCCGTTGTCAGAGTTAATGTAGACATATGAGGACACGGACACGTCCTGCACTTTAGAGTCTAGGATACTATATGAAATTTTCGAATTTTCGCCGAAATCCAGGTCAGATACAGATACTGAGTAGATTATGGAGCCCGGAACTCCATTTTCTGTCACGAATACATTATAGAAGGACTGAGAGAATTCAGGGCGGTTGTCATTCACATCAATTATGTTGACACATATAGTTTTCTTGGTTGACAGAGGCGGTGAACCGGAATCATTGGCTGTTATGTCTATATTGTATTCCGACATATTTTCTCGATCTAAAACACCACGAGTAACTAATGCGTAACTGTTAGGGAAGGACGGTTTCAGACTAAATGGAACGTCTTTGGGGATTTGCAATGTCACTTTACCATTATTTCCGGAGTCAAGGTCCCGGGTACTTATCAAAGCAACTACTGTACCACTGGGTGAGTCTTCACCAACTGGGCTCGGTTGGGAGGTGAAAATGATTTGTGGGGCATTGTCATTCATGTCTATTATGTCAACCTGCACGCGACAGTGTCCCTCCATTTCGGGAATGCCTTTATCCTTTGCAGTGATTTCAATAGCATAAGATGGGGACATTTCATAATCAAATTCCCCTTTCAAAAATATTTCTCCAGTTAACCGATCTATCTCGAACATCGATTGAATAGATTGGGGTGTGCGTGATCCAAATGAATATTCTATCTCTCCATTTGGACCTTCGTCAGCATCAGTTGCTTTAGGTTTTATAATAAATGTGCCTTTTACACTGTTTTCACCTAAAGCTACCTTGTATCCATTTTTTTCAAACACCGGAAAATTATCATTATTATCTAGCACATTAACATTTATTTCAGTCGTGCCAGATCTTACTGGAGATCCTCCGTCTACTGCGGTCAGGAGAAGCTTGTGTACAGCTTTCTTTTCTCTGTCTAGCGGTTTTTCTAATACTAGCTCAGGGACAGTTTTACCGTCTCCAACATCTTTCTGTTTTACAGAAAAATAGTCGTTTTTACCGAGATAATAGGTTTTGAGTGAATTGGTTCCCACGTCAGGGTCTACTGCGCTCTCTATGGGAAAGCGAGTGCCTACTGCTGCAGATTCTGCAATATTTAGAGATAAATCCTTTGTAACAAAACTAGGAAAATTGTCATTAATGTCTCGTATTTCCACCTCGATCCGATGTAACTGTAACGGATTTTCAATGACAATCTGCAAAGGTAAAACACAGCTAGCGCTTTGTCCACATAACGACTCTCTGTCTATCCTCTCATTCACAACTAGATCCCCTTTCTCCGCCTTCACATTGAAATACTGCTTACCAGCCTCAGAGGCGACACGCAGTTTACGGTCAAATATCTCTGAAAGTCCCAACCCTAGATCTTTGGCTAGATTTCCTACCACAGAACCCTGCTTAAGTTCCTCGGGTATGGTGTAACGAGTCTCTCCGTCTATTGTGCTCCACATGAGAACGGAACAATGCCACCAAAGAGCCAGCCATCCCCAGTGTTTGTATCCCGTCCGCTTTGTCATCTTTAATCCGTTACTTTCCCCAATTACAAAAGATCATGAACCCAGAGTTCACAACGCATCGCGATTTGATATTCCAATAAGCTAATGAAATAAAATAAAAATTCTGCACAGGACGATGCTAAACTGCATATCTTCCATTGCCAATTCTGGGCGCATCCCTTTCTACCCTCCAACTCTGAGCATTGTGCGGGTTATGGCGCTGAGCCTGCATGTGGGGAGGTAAGAGATCTCTTTCCAAAGCTCTGTATTCAATTGGTGCACAGCACCCAGTTTCAACATCCAGGAAGAAGAAAACATGTGATGCACATTTTACAATCAGAGTGCCTATCTACAGCAAGATACATACGAAAAAAACTAATAATTTCCCCCCATCCAAACCCAACAATGTGTTTTATTTGTCCTGACGTCATCCATAGATGAACTGGCGTGGTGTTATTGCATTCTCAATAGGCTTCGTACTGTGGAGTATAGGCTATTTGCTAAAGCAAATTACCAATATAAATACTGTCCTGCGTGGTGGCCCTGCCGTTATGGAAGATGACTGGCCTGAAATGCGATATTTTTTTTTATTATCAAACAATACCCTATGATTGAAATCCAAATTAACGCATGCAGACTAAAATATAACAGACGCCGCAGATTTTACATTTGAAGAAAATATTCATCTCGAAAATTGTTATTCATTGATTCCTTTCTAACATTTAGTCATTTACATTAACTACCAAAAATTCATAGTTGCAGATACTAATACATAGCCTATGCTTAAAATGATATTTAGAGGACCACCATTTCGACCACCAATATCTGCCTGGACAACAGTGTTACGCTGTCTTCCCCATGGGTGCTGAATGGTCAAAACTTGTACACGCCGGGTAGCAGCGCCAAAATGCTCTATCCAAAACAGGACAATCAAAAACACTCACGCACTTTAGTGAGACTGAAATAATAGTATTCCAAATGGTTTTATTTAAAGTTGAATTTCAGAAGGAAACTTAATGCCAATTTTTCCAATTTTCTATTTGTCCACATCCATTCCTAAATCCCCGTTTTCTTTACAGATTGTGAACATGTTATAAAATAAAATTAAATGTGACGTCACATTTGTTCTATCTTTAAACCATGGCTAAGACCCATCATGTCCATGGCTAAAACCCATCATGTCAATTTGATCCGTAACACTGAAACCGTAAAACATTCGTAATAATGTCGTCAATGTCCACTTGCTCTACGACTTAATCACAAACGACCTAAATCTAAGTTAATTGAAAAATTTAATCACTTAATCACTTTGACGTGACTTCAGGGTAAGCTTTCTTGCACGTTTTTAAAATGTTTAAATTTTTTTTAGAAATAGTTTTCTACAAAACTATTGTTTTCAGCTCACCTGTTGGCTCTCAAAGGTCCAAGTACTGTCGGGCAATGACGCATCCAAGATGTTGATCATCTCCTTAAAGTCAGTTGTGCTGTTTGGTTGAACGAATGTTAAATCACTGAACTCTGACATGGGAGAGAGACAGGACCTGAAGGATTCACTCTGAGACAGCATATCTCCTCCCAGAACCTCCACATACTTAATAGGCCCGTCAGTGTTGAGCTGGATCTGCAGGTTTCTGTTCGGGTTCATGTAGCCATCTTTGTTGGCGCCTTTGATGCAGCAGCCATTGCTCCTCGTGTTTCTAACACACTTCACAGCTAATATAATAAATGTCACTAAGGACAGTAGGGACACTGAGGACAAAGAGAGAATCAAATAAAGAGTCACTCTGCCACTTTTTCTACTTGGCTCGGGTGTTTTCTGCCTGAGGTCCATTTTGGGCTCTAGGACTCCGTCCTCTACCAATATGGACAATGTGACCGTGGCCGATTGGAGAGGCTCCCCGTCGTCCTTTATCTCTATTAGAAGTTTCTGAGAGGAGTCGTCCTGTTCGGACATGGTGCGTTTGGTCCTCACCTCGCCGGTGTAAACATTCACACTGAACAGAGAGGCATCTGAGGCATCCGCCAGCTTATAGGAGATCCAAGCGTTATGGCCAGAGTCGGCGTCCACTGCTGTTACCTTAGTGACCAGGTGGCCAGTCTTGGCAGAGCGGGGCATTATCTGATGAGAGAGCGAGCCTAATGAAGCGGAGGGGTAAATAACAGCGGGAGCATTGTCGTTCTGGTCCATGATAAAAACATGGACAGTGACGTTGCTGCTCAGAGGGGGCGAGCCGTGATCTTTAGCCTGCACTTGAATCTGAAACACCTTGAGTTTCTCATAGTCAAACGAGTGCATGCTGTAGATGCTGCCGTTGTCAGAGTTAATGTAGACATATGAGGACACGGACACGTCCTGCACTCTAGAGTCTAATATGGAATAGGATATTTTTGCATTCTCTCCGAGGTCAGGATCTGTTGCAGACAGATAACATAGTATTTTCCCTGGTGCGTTATTTTCTTTTAAATTTACATTGTAAAAGGGCTGAGAGAATACTGGCGGATTGTCATTTACATCCAATACATCGATTTTAATTTCTTTTACTGTTGTTAAGGGAGGGGTCCCTGCATCAGATGCTAATATTTTAATTATATACTCGGGATTTGACTCTAGGTCTAGTTTATTATCTGTCACTAGTGCGTAATTGTCGCCAAAAGACGGTTTTAATTTGAAAGGGCATATTACCGGCAAACTTAAACTTGTCTTGCCATTATTCCCTGAATCCAAATCTTTAGCGCTAATCAGAGCCACGACAGTGCCAACAGGAGCGTCTTCCTTAACGGTATTTGAAAGAGATGTGATAACAATGTCTGGATAATTGTCATTAACGTCATCTACCTCCACTTGCACCGTACAATGGCCATCCATTGCTGGCGTTCCCCTATCAGCTGCCCTGATATCGAATTCAAATTTACTGTTCTGCTCATAGTCCAGTTCATTTTTAACAGATATAGCTCCAGTCTCAGCATTAATGCTAAAAGTATTAAGTATAATTCTCAATGTGTCATCGGCAAACGAATAGACCACCTCTCCGTTTTCCCCATCGTCAACGTCTACTGCTTTAACCTTCAAAATTATGGTTCCATTAGCCGAGTCCTCTCTTAGAGGTACTTCATAAAGTGATTTCTCAAACTGAGGTGAATTATCATTTATATCCAAAACATTAACAGTTATCCCGGCCGTTCCTGATCTGACAGGGTGGCCACCATCTAAAGCTGTCAGGGTGAATTTGTGAACGGAACTCTTTTCTCTGTCCAGCCCTTTTTGCAAAACTAACTCGGGGATTTTACCTCCGTCTTTGTGACTTTTAACATTCAAAACAAAGTGTTCGTTTTGACTGAGCTTGTATGACTTCAATGCATTAGAGCCAACGTCTGGATCAGCTGCGCTTTTGAGCGGAAATCGCATTCCGGTAGCTGTTGACTCGGCAATGTTTATAACATGATCGGTCTTAACAAACATTGGCCCATTGTCATTAATATCCTGAATGTCAACTTCAACTCGAAATAACTGTAATGGATTGTCTATTATCACTTGAAGAGGTAAAACGCAGCTTGCGCTTTGCCCGCATAAAGTCTCTCTGTCTATTCTGTCATTCAAGATAAGCTCACCCTTTCCCACATCCACACGGAAAAACTGCTCACCACCCTCTGAGGCGACGCGCAGTTTACGGTCGAAAATCTCTGATAGTCCCAACCCTAAATCTTTGGCCAAATTTCCTACCACAGAGCCCTGCTTAAGTTCCTCCGGGATGGTGTAACGAGTCTGTCCGTCTACGATACTCCATAGGTGAACAACATTATGCCACCAAAAAACCAGCCATATCCAGTCTCGGTGTTTTATTGTCTTTGTCATGTCCAATCCATTTTTATACATGTCCAATTAAAAAAATATCCCCACAGGAAAGGTTAAATTGAACAACCCATCATCCGAGTGAGCATGTACTTGAAACATAGCATCTTGCTTTTCACAAATTTGGGTGAAGTTAAAGAAACAATTTCATCTTTGTCTGTGAGAGCATCCCCCTTTCTCCTCCATGGCTGTGCATAGTAACGGTTAAGAGGACGATGTTGCACTGAGGGAGGGACTAGATCTCTTTGAACAGGACCGCATGCTATTGGTGCAAACCAAACATCTCCCAATATGCAATGAGAGGCATATTTGAACTGTGGTCTAAAACTAAAATATGCATAGGCTACATATATTTAAAAGCAGGACCCATAAGAAGAACTTAATCCAAATGTTTCTATCCATTACGCATTTTCGTCTTATAATAATCAAACGAGCTGCGCAACATTGGTATATTGTATAACAACAATTATATTATTATATATTTACACATTGTGTGTGTGTGTGTGTGTGTGTGTGTGTGTGTGTGTGTGTGTGTGTGTGTGTGTGTGTGTGTGAGAGAGAGAGAGAGAGAGTAAATAGTGTGCGCCGTTCCCGTGAAATTGTGTTGAACAATTAGGATGACGGAAAAAGGCAAATCATCGCACATTTTCGGAGACTTAAGGTTTTGGTAATGCCAAATTTTAGGTGCTATTTAGTTTTATGGCAGAGTGTAGTGGATATAACATTAACATAACAATACTATTGTTCTCACCTGTTGGCTCTCAAAGGTCCAGGTACTGTCGGGTAATGACGCGTCTAAAACGTTGATCATCTCCTTAAAGTCAGTGGTGTTACTGGGCTTGACGAAAGTTAAATCACTGAACTCTGACATGGGAGAGAGACAGGACCTGAAGGACTGACTTTGAGACAACAAGTCTCCTCCCATAACCTCCACGTACTTAATAGGCCCGTCAGTGTTGAGCTGGATCTGTAGGTTTCTTTTGGGGTCCATGTAGCCGTCATAGTCAGCCCGTCTCATGCAACAACCGCTTCTCCTGCCGTTTACACACTTCGCCGCAAATACAATGAAAGTCACTAGAGACAGTACACACACCGATGCAAGAGAGAGAATCAAATACTGGGTCACTCTACCACTTGTTTTAGATGGTTCGGGTGCTTTCTCTCTAAGGTCCAATATGGGCTCGTGGAGTCCGTCCTCTACCAATATGGACACTGTGACCGTGGTGGATTGGACAGGCTCCCCATCGTCCTTTATCTCTATTAGCAGTCTATGAGAGGAGTCATCATGCTCAGTCAAAACGCGTTTAGTCCTCACCTCCCCTGTGTAAAGATTGACACTGAACAGAGAGGCATCTGTGGCATCCGCAAGCCCATACGAAATCCATGCGTTGTGGCCAGAGTCGGCATCCACTGCTGTTACCTTAGTGACCAGGTGGCCAGTCTTTGCAGAGCGGGGCATTATCTGATGAGAGAGCGAGCCTAACGAAGCGGAGGGGTAAATAACAGCGGGAGCATTGTCGTTCTGATCCAGGATAAAAACACGGACAGTGACGTTGCTGCTCAGAGAAGGAAAGCCGTGATCTTTAGCCTGCACTTGAATCTGAAACACCTTGAGTTTCTCATAGTCAAACGAGTGCATGCTGTAGATGCTGCCATTGTCAGAGTTAATGTAGACATATGAGGACACGGACACGTCCTGCACTTTAGAGTCCAAGACTGAAAATGAGATCTTGGCATTGTCTCCGAGGTCAGGATCGGTTGCTGCAACTGAACATAGTATTTTCCCTGGTGCACAATTCTCTTTTATATACACGTTGTAAGAGGGCTGAGAGAACAAGGGTGGGTTGTCATTTGCGTCCAGGACGTCGACTGTTATTGTTTTTTTACTAAATAATGTTTTTTTCCCTAAGTCACTGGAAGTAATCTCAATATGATACTGTGCATTATGCTCACGATCAAGTGGTGCATTCGTTACCAAAGTGTAATGCTTGTACACAGAGGGGTTTAATTTGAAAGGGGACTTTGGAGAAACGCTCAACTTCACCTTACCGTTATCTCCTGAGTCTGGGTCTTTGGCACTTATCAAAGCAATAACAGTTCCAATGCGAGCATTTTCTGGGACAGGTGACGTTAAAGACGTCACAATTATCTCTGGGACATTATCATTAACGTCAGTAAGTTTAAGTTCAACGCTGCAATGCCCATCCATCTCCGGATTCCCTTTGTCTTTAGCGACAATGTTGAATTGATATAAGCTAGTTTGTTCATAGTCCATTTGACCTTTAACTACAACAACTCCAGTAATAGGATCTATTTCAAACAATGCGCTTACTGACTCAGGTGTTTGGTGGCCAAATAAATACTCGATCTCTCCATTTGAACCTTCGTCTGGATCGGTAGCCTTAACTCGTAAAACAGCAGTGCCAGGAATAACATCTTCGGCTACTGTGGCTTCATACAAATACCTCTCAAACTGTGGTGCATTGTCATTATTATCGAGGACTATTATGGTAATTTCAGAAGAACCGGAACGTACAGGGTCACCACCGTCAACAGCAGTGAGAATTAGCTTATGCATTTGATGCTTCTCCCGGTCAAGAGATTTTTCCAAGACCAATTCAGGGACCTTTGCCCCGTTCTTTTGATTTTTTACGTTTAATTTAAAATGATCATTTTTGCTTATGCTATAAAGGCGTATTGTATTAGTTGCTACATCGGCATCTAATGCGCTGTCCAGAGGAAATCGCGCACCCGGGTTTAGAGACTCAGCTATCTTTAACACGCTGTCTTTGCTTGGAAAACTAGGTGAATTGTCATTGATGTCCTGAATTTCAATTTCGATATGGTGCAGCTGTAGAGGGGTTTCAATTACGGCCTCCAAAGGCAGTAGACATGATGATTTTTCACCACACAGAGTCTCTCTGTCTATCCGCTCACTCACGACTAGCTCACCTTTACTCAAGTCCACTCTAAAATACTGCTTACCAGCCTCTGATGCCAGCCGTATTTTACGTAGGGAAAGCTCTGATAATCCTAACCCTAGATCCTTGGCTAGATTTCCTACCACAGATCCCTGCTTAAGTTCCTCAGGAATAGTGTATCGAGTCTGTCCGTCTATAGTATTCCACAAGAAAGAGAAATGATGCCACCACAAAAGCACCTGCCATGCAGATAACCTATTCCACATTGTTCCTCGATCCAACGGAAACATTGCCGTTCCTTTGATCAAGAAAAGATGCAATGTCAAACAACTGTTAGTAGTAATTCCAGCAAATATATAATCCAATGTCTCATATTTAACCTTAATGCAGAATCCTTATTCCCGGCACTAGCATCGTCGCCTCCTCCAGTCCTATTATGGTGTAGAGGAGGGAGGAGAGTAGATTTCTTCGTGCCGTTGTGCATGCTATTGGTCCATATCCTACATGTCTTTACCAGTCGTGAAGAGGAAGCATGAGAGCTTATCATTCAAATTTAATAAATTCTCAAGATTTAACGTCATACTAACTTTTAATATATACAAATTAAAAGATCCCCTGTAAAGGTATAGATCCAAAACCATAATTTATGATTAATAAATTAATATGTAAATGATGTGTTTATATTTGAAATGTAAGTGTAGCATTATAAAACATTTAAGAAATGTCTGCATTATGTCCCTGTAGTTTCACTCAGTTTCCCTGTGTTTTGAGGACCATGGTCCTGAAACTGCAGCCTCCAGTACCGCAAGAAAATAATATTGGTCCTGTGTAGCTGACAAGGCTCTTCGTTGCCGTCATGTGGCACAACAAAGCATGTGCAGCCTACATTACTCACAAGGGCGCCCCACGAGGCAAAAGAAATCCTCTTCGACCAAAATACGTCATAAAAGTGCTCGTATAGAGTTTTGCACAGCAAATTAATAAAAAGGTAAGGAGCAAACGAAGAGAACGGACTATTCCATTTTCCCTTCTCCCTGCACTATCGTTATTCTCGTTTTACCCACGTTTGCTCACTCCTCTCGCAAAGTAAGAAACACACGTACATACATGCACAAAGCCTAAAATTTAGCTTTACCAAAACATTGTCTCCGAAAATGCGCGGTGATTTGCCTTTTTCCGTTCATTCTAATTATTCAACACAATTTCACCCGCACACACACACACACACACACACACACACACACACACACACACACACACACACACACACACACACACACACACACACACACACACACACACACACACACACACACACACACACACACACACACACACACACACACACACAGACAAACAAACAAACCAGGATTTGTCCACCAATCGCTTGAATCTACGATTGATTCATTTTTGTGTGCATGTGTCTCATCTGCCAGAGTGGGTTTCAGATTGATTGAAGGCTGAAACATACGTTTTTCCCTTCATGTTTACCGTGTGGTAAACAACACCAGCATCATGTTTTGAGTAGCAAGCAAAATATAGTGAAGCCGCTGGTTAGCGTGCAAATTAATTAATACAATGCTGTAGGACACATAATAAATCTCAGATATTTGGAATTAATGACATTAAAATTGCAATCTGGTTTTAAGAATTGCTTTGAGCCGGTTTGAGTGATTGGGAAAGATGAGAAGAAGACGAGAGGCACACAGAGAGCTGCAGCATTTCAGCACCACGCTGGTGGACAGCGCCACACAGGCGGCCAACTAGCGAAAAAACAGCCACTGATAGCAGCCTGTTCATGCGGTGACAGCGTGGCTAATCTTGCTTCAATCGAACAAAGCCACACTCGGAAAACAAAACTACATCAGTAGCATCCTTCATAGCAGCGTTTCTCCTTCTTTGAACACACTTTAAATCATCCCGTTTTACACAAGAAATGCACCACATCAGACTACAAGCTAATCATTTAAACAAAGGTCTGCTTCCAATAGGCACCATACTCAACCTGGTAAACGTCTTTAGAACAATACTTTTAGTTACCCTATCCATAATTAACCAGACAAACTTACATGTCTTTAAAAAAAATTATATATTCTGAAACATTGTTTTTCAGAATATGAAGGACATACACAAAAAGCCAAACATATACACAGAAGCACACATGTTGGATCTCTAAATGTTTTGCCTCCTTGGCAGCAAATGTAGCATTCCACTGTGTGAAACATACCATAATGCAATGTCTAGGGAGATAATCATATGTAAAGATAACTACTTCAATACTGGATGACACAGAAGCGTTCTTGTATATTGTTTGCTTGTTCCACTCTGTTGCTTGTACTATGTCTCAAATATCAATTTGAATCTTATGTGTGTTTTCAAAGCACTTTGGTAAATTGCATAGTAGAACCATCATGATTTAGATGATCTCTTACCTTGTTTGGAGAGACAGGGAGGTAACAGAGGGGCCATTTGCAGCAGCAGAGGAACAGAAGATGGAGGAGGATGTAGACATGGAAGGGAAGAAGACGAGAGGGAAGACTTTTGTTAGACTGGTAATCAGCATGTGAGTCTGGCTTGGAGAAAAAAACAACCCTCATACTTACCATGTGGGTTTCATCTTCTGGGAAAAGAGTATGTTACGTGAGATCGGGCAGTAGTCTAATCAATACAGTACAAGTTACCAAAATACAATATGCATGTTCTGTGTGCCACAAACATACAGTTTTGTGTGTATATGCAAGCAAAGAGTACCAGGGGTTACAAAAAAAAATATTGATTTATGTATCGGTGCACAACAAAGTTTTGTGTTTGTGTCCTTGCCATTTATGTTCTTGGCATGTCTTTTTTGAGTTCATGTGAAAGCGTTTCTGTGTGAGGGCAATGGTAAATAGAGGTGTCTTCAGTGTACAGCGTGGTGGAGCAGTTCTCTACATATTTAGACATTCAAATAAGAGGACTTGGACAGAAACAGAGCGAGGCCAAAGAAAGGGCCTTTGTAATCAAACATAAAGAAGGGAGAGAGCAGTGCTACGACAAGACAAATGAGAGCTACTCAAGTTGAAGAACTCCAGGACCAATAGTGAGCCGGCCCCAGCCGACCCCAGGGGAGTGTGCACTTAATCCTGACAGCACCACTTCCACCCCATTAGCATATCCCAGTAGCCTGGAAGCACAAAATGGCACAATAGCACAGTAGCCTGACAGGACAAATAGGAGTCTGTGATAAGGCCTGGAGGCAGAGACAAACTACGGCCGCACTGACAGTAGCCTCAAAGCAACAGCAGGGGGACCCTGGGCGATGCCCTGGAATAAACTGTGCCTTATTAATGAGCTGCTTCCACACACACTGGCCATGTGACCACGTGCGTGTCTGTTGGGGGGTGGGGTATCTGTATGTTTTTACCAAAGTAGAACAAAGATAGAGCTGCTGAAGCATCCACATATCTAGCCTGTCAATCAGACAGAATGTAGTATAGTCGTACACTGCAGTACTAATAAAAATAATAATTAAACAATTGGCGTAACAGATATTCATAGTGTGTGTTAAGGTGCATAGTCTAAAAAAACAACCGAAAGAGAAGGTGCCAGCCTATTATAAATCTATGCATAGTGCCAGCATAGTGGAAATCCAGTACAAACGGGAAATGTTTTAGTTAAAAAGGCATTCTGCAGGAGGAGGGAAACAAACACATTGTAAACAGGTATATATCAGACAGTGTACATCACACCAAAAAACAAAGCCTTTCTCTTAACTTGCGCTCTCTCTTGTACCCTTCCCCCAGCAGCCCCAGTCCCGAGCCCAGAGGACTCTGCACCTCGCTTCCCAAACAGGGGTGACTGCCCACCTTTATCACAATCACTGCTGCCTGCTCTATCAACAAGCAGGGTCTTCATTACTGCTGCCCCCCTGTGGCTCAGTCGACAGTGGTACAGTCCTGCCTGTGAGTCAGCTTGTTGCTGTGGCAACACAGTCTCGCTCTCTCATCCTGGAAGCTGGCAATGGTGGAAAAAATGGAGCTATAAAAAAACTGCATGGAGGGCAGAAAGAGCTGGAATAGGCTTGTGAAGCCACGGATTTTAGAAATTGAGTTCAACCCTACAATTCTGCATCACACACATTTGTATTAAATGATCAATAAAGATTCCAGCATACATTACATGAAGATAGACAGGCTTTATAAAGAGTCTGCTGACAAAACAGCAAATACTTTGAAGAATGTGTTTCTATATAAAGCAAACATAGCGACCTTATTATGTGATTTGTAGGTTTACACATATAACTGCGTTTGCATACACAGTACAACACCCTCTATGGTGAGCACTGTTTCTCTCTTTCTTTCCCTGTGTCCTTTCTCCATCTAACTGCAGCAGAAGGGTGCAGCTGGAGAGGGGGAGGGGATGGAAGCATGACCAGAACGAGATCAGGAAGCAAGGCAGTAAGGGGACTGCTGAGACCCCTAACATGTTACATACCCTGTGACAACCAGCCTAAGCTGCAATGGTTACCTCATTGGACTAACCACCCATACATACATATTCAGTATTCAAAAACATGTATATACTGTATGATGTCATGACATCAACACAACAAATGGCCATTGCCATGACAATCAAATAGACAGACATGCATGGTTCAGTGTCGGGTGACTGTGTCCCCCTTTTAGTCCTCCACCTCGGAGACGGAGGCAGAGCTCAGCCCCAGGCTCTGGCTGCCCGGGTGAATCCCTTGACCTGGTTTGAAGTCCAAAGCAGAATGGCTCCAGTGGTGGTGAGTGGACGCAGTCTGACAGATCAGAGGGGCGGTGCAGCGAGCCCCACACACCAGCCCTGTATGTTCCCGTCTGCAATAGGTGCCCCGGGTATAAGTAGACTACATGTTTTCAATAGGTAGGTTTATAGAATGCTTTCTATTGCGTGGGCGAATGAGGTGGACACTTGTCTGCCACTAGTCGTTTTGTATGTGTGTGTGTGTGTGTGTGTGTGTGTGTGTGTGTGTGTGTGTGTGTGTGTGTGTGTTTGTGTGTGCGTGTGTGTGTGTGTGTGTGTGTCTGTGTACGGTGTATTTAAGTTTTGCTCCACTGTCACACTGCCCTAAATAATCCCGGGTGTAATCCCTTCCAGAGGATCAGCCTGTGCAGACTCTCAGGCCAGTCATGCAGACAACCAATAGGCATTTCAGTATAGGAGCACACCACCCACAGGGCCTGGAAAACAACCTAGTCTGAGGACGGCCATGAGAGAATCTCTGTTTATGTATGTATTACTACCAATGTAGGCCTATTCTCCCCAAGTTTTGTTATGGAAATTATAAATATTAAACACAACGAGACCAAATAATGAAGTTCAATACAAGGGAAAATTATAAGGTTGAGTAACTTCTGTGTGGTACATGGTGATTTCTAATTGGTTGATTTCACAAACTTTGATAGGACTAAAATAAAATATGAATAAGTATTGATAAATTAACCATCAGGTTTATGAATTGTGTAAATGGTTTAAGGACTACATCAATACCAACAAGTCATAGTTTCCTTTGACTTATAAACTAAACAAGGTAATAAAAAGCTACTTGCTGTAGTTTCACTTAATTATCTTAAATATATTTAGAAATAAATTTGAACGTATTACAACCTTTGCTATTATCTAAACAGAACATATGTGTAACTTCAAGTTGTTGAAACATCAGTCAGTTTGAACAACTGCTTCACAGCTAAGTCATCAAAATTCTACAATTCGGTTTCCACATATGGACAAAGCAACGCAATTCAAATCACCATTACAGCGACAGTCCGTCTGCAGCACCTGAGACTCAGCTTATCCCAGTGAGTAACATTATCAGTTGCAAATTCATTTCCAGAACAACAGCATTGAATCAACAACAATTTGACAGTCACATGGCCCAGTCCAGCACAAAGTCAATTTTTAGCACTAGTGGGGACTATGGTGTGGTCTGTCACGACGTCATCTAGGCACAACGATAGAGCAAAACAGAATAGAATGGTCCAAACGTTCAAGATCATCAATCACAAAGTCCTTTTTTTTTTGGGCGTGCACAGTCACAGGGCTCCGCAGCGATGTCGACTCCCGTCGGTTCCACAGCGCTGTCTTCTCTGGCCCTTGGTCATCCAGTACAACCCATGCAACGGGATGGTTACATGTCGGCCTCAGGAGCACCGAGCTCTTCCACCTGGGAGGCCACGGTCAGTGGCTGACATACACGAGACACGGGTTAAGCCGTACAGGTACGTTCCTACAGGGACATAACGTCCCATCGTGAGACATGTGACTACGTGACTCTGAGGGCGGGTTCACACCTACGGGCCAGTTTCCCGACGTACCGCACCATGGGGGATAAACACTCCAGAGTTCGGTTCGACCGGACTAAACAAAGCTGGTGTGGACGCGCCCTGAGCTCCGGCCCTCAGGCTCAGTGGGGATACACAATGGTAATGTTGATGGGGTATGAAGTGTGGATTGAACTGTAGCTTGTGTGTGTATGTGTTTGTTCTTGTCTGTCAGTATTCCCTGTGGCTGACCTTAAAGCCCCACGCCTGCACGTCCTCCCAGAAATCTCACATGGAGCTTTACACAAACTCACACACGCAGCTGAGATCCAGAATACTGTACAACAGACATTTTAGACTCTGCGTTCATAGTGCTTTTCAAAAGCTAGCAACATACACACACACACACACACACACACACACACACACGCGCAGAAACAGCTGCTCGCCAGACGGCACAGCTCATAAAAGACAGGAAGTGTACACAACAACTTAGGGCTGTGGAAGACATCTAGCTTCTCCTCAGGACTGTGGTCAGTCCTACGGTCAGTAAACTGTGACTCTGTTGCAGGTGGCCAGATCCAAAACAACGGTGTTTTGGTTGACAATAGCACTGGATAACAAATGACAGCCTTAAATTACTCTTGTGTACCTCTGATATTTGCGATATATCCAGAGTTAAGTCGGCTCCCCCGTGTTAAAGTAATTATACTAAGACTGGGAGGAAATGGACAACAGCATCTCCTGGCATGTACACTATGGGTGTCAGATCAGGTTGACAGGACGGGCAATTACATTGTCTTGTAAACATCCGACAGAACCAATGCAAAGTAGAACCACTGGGCATTGTGTCTCAGGTTCGCCCTCAGCGCCAGACAGACAGTGGGAGGAGGTGGATGTATGGCTCGTACGTAAGCCCGAGGACCGACCCTTAGCTCCTCAAGCACTGGTCGGAACAGGTAAAGCAGACACAGATGTGGTGCAGTGATGGTGCTAAGGATGTCAGACTACTTCCAGTTGAGGTTAACACTACAAAGCTGTATGGTTTGGGGGGGTTAAAAGTACTTAATGCCACATCACACATGTTGTGTGCATGAACACGATCACTCACACACACACACACACACACACACACACACACACACACACACACACACACACACACACACACACACACACACACACACGCACACACGCACACACACATTTACGTGTCTCAATGCTTACTGGACAACTTGTAAAGAAGAGCTGAAGCTGTAACTTAATGCTCCCAGTCATTTAACACACATATCAGCCTCATGCTGCCAACATCAAAGGAATACCACATCTTGAACCGCACACAATGCAACTGTGCCTTTGTGAATCCTCCTCCTATGTGTAAAATGGACGAGTTCCACTGAGTTTAAGAGGTAACTTAAAATAATACACTAGTTGCTGCCTGGAAAAGAGGCCAGTGTTATTAGCCTAGTCTGAGAACCATTTATAGCTCGGAGTTTAGTGCCCTTTGCTAGATGGTGTGCCCCCAAGGGCCATGAGGCACGTGATAACCTGTAACGGTGCTGTCAGTGGTGAGAGATGGAGGGAATGACGGACAACTCCATTGTCAGAGACAGGAGGTGCTCATCACACAGCGTAAGCTCAAAAACAAAGAAAATAATGCAATAGGAAAATGCTCTCTCGCTCTCTCTCTCTCTCTCTCTCTCTCTCTCTCTCTCTCTCTATATATATATATATATATACGTCTCTATAGACAGAGATAGAGTGTGAGAGAGACAGAGCGAGAGAGAGCGAGCGAGAGAGAGAGAGAGCGAGAGACAGAGAGAGAGAGAGATAAACTCCCTCTGAATCTATCCCTCTCTCTTAGCATATGCCCTAATGCCATCCTATCATTTCCTCTCTTCTTCCATTCATGTCTATTACTTTTATCTTTTCAACCCCCCTCTGTGTACACAAAGAGAGCTGTGGATCAAAATGGCTGCCGTGCATTACAGTGGCAGGGGGATGCACACGGGTGGTGGAGAGAGAGCTAGTTGCTACTCCTCCCCTTCCCCTCCCCCACCCTTTTTGCTCTCTCACCATCCCTCCCTCGCTCCCTCCCTCCCTTTTCCTCAGGCTGTCTACTGCTCTAGCCCAACAACATTTTACGATTCTCTCATTCCTTTGTCCCACAGCAAAGCTCAGTTATTGATGACTTCCTTATTCTTGTGTTCCTGCCAGTCGTTGCTTTTTTCTCGGTGTGTTTGATGTCCTGAAAATATTGTGAGTGCATGTTAGATAGTAAACTGGGTCAGTTATAAGTGGCACACTGTGTGCTGGAGACACACAGAGTGAACACCACTGTGCCATGATTAAACAGCTCTACCAGCAGCCCAACAGTGCATGCACTTCCATTTCTAGACCATCTTGTTAAAACCATAATTGAAGCATGTTATGGGAATGCAACACATGTACTGAAAACAACTCCACGCTATTACTACTAGGCCTGACAGAGGCCAAGTCCCGATAGCTTACGTGGAACAAGCCAACTCTGTGTATGTGTAGCAGCATTATGGGATGCAAAACTATATGAATACAATGGTGATAGTAAGGAGGAGGTCATCGACAAGCGGGTCAACAATGGAGAGGCTCACCTCTGAGATCAATGCCTCTGTCTGTGTGACTGGCTCTGGCTGGCACTATCCTCGGGCCACTGAGCTCAACACTGAGACTAATTGGTCTGAAAGGTGTTGCCTATTTCACATCACTTTACCGGGAATCTGTAGCTCCGCACACCTCAAAATAAAACACGTTTTTATGTCCCTGTCCCTATCCCATCTGGTTAGAGAGGCGGGGAATACGGAATAACAGGAAGTTTCCCACTAGACTTAAAACAGTGGTTCCCTTCTGAAGCTGTAGAATTGTACTGGCAAAATTGTCATCAAAGACATGTGCAATAAAAAGGAAACTACAGCCAAAGTCAATACCAAGTAAGAAGTCAGGTTGTCACTGTATTCCTTGTCGTAAAGTCTGTGAACTCCGAGAAGTGTTCAGGGAAGCTGTCTGCCACCGCCACGTTAACATTGACAGGCTGAATGAGAGGGTGTCAGTCTGTCTTTGTTTTACCGCATCTTTATCAGTGACTTGACGTATAGTTCTTATTTCCCCATTTAGTAAGTCAACTTCAACAGCGCCCTGTCTGTGTCTTAAAGTTCATGGGACACCAATCATTCTGTTTAGAGTTTACATCAACAGCCATCGCTTAAGTGACAAGATAGCCCACATCTGCTGAACGAGGAATCATCTCAGCCTCCACAGCCAGGGTGCACTGGGTACTGAGTGTGAGGAGCGTTGTTGTGCTTGTCTGGAATACATATTATTACAGTGATATTGCTACTGAGGGGCAGAGAACCTCCATCTTGAGTGTTTACATGTATGTGGAACTATTTGGCTTACTTATAATCGAAAGAACGCACAGAAACAAAACTCCATTTACATCTGCTCGAGGAAATAGGAAATGTGTGCGTTGTTGCCTGAGTCCTAGTCCCTTGCTTTTACATAAATTATGGCCCTACCAGGTGACCTGTTTTCAATGATGTGAGCTAGGACTGTTCAGAAAACAGAGAGAGAGAAGAGGGGGGGGGGGGGGGGGCGGTGTTATTCATGTCAAATATTTTCACGGTAACAGTCTTGTTAGTAGGATAAGTAGGAGCCCCATCATGAATGGCTGTTATTGTCATGTCATACTCAGATAAATACTTTCTCACGATCCAGAGTTCTGTTAGACACTGAACTACAAAAAATCCCGATGTTGACTTAATTCTGAAAGTTGAATCTTGGCTGATAAAACATTTAACCTGCCTATTTTCCCCTGAATCCAAGTTTTCATTGTTGAGCATTGTTCAAAGTGATTCCAATGCAGAACCCTCTGGATTTGGGTTGGATAAATACATTATGCTAATTACTGTGGCAGTGTTGTTTACATCGTATATCATCATATCTGTGAGTCTCCACATTGAACTCATACTGCTTCTTATTTTAAAAACTATCACACTATTTACTGCGATTTCTCCCTAAATTGTGTTAATATTAAACAGGCCTGTTGCACTATTGGCACGTTAAGAAAACAAATAAGTAACATCTCCCCTGGTGCCATCATCTCTGTCAGTCGCAGTGACTCGCAAAACAATTGTGCCTTTATACGCATTTTCGCACAGACTGGCCACAGTACAACAACGTTTATTTTTACGGATCCAGAATTTTGTATATCCCTCCCATCAAATGCGGTCAATGTTAAATTATGCTCCCCCTGCATGTTATTCTTCATCGAGTGCTGTTTGCGAAAGACGAGAAAGTGTATTGGCCATATTCATTTAAAAATGGGCACTTGGCTTTAACGTATATGATCGGAGGGTATTCAATGCCACGTCGGGATCTTTCACACTATCGAGAGAAAACCTAGCCCCTAGGGCTGCAGACACAATTATGTCAAAGAGTAATTCCTTTTGGTTAAAATGTGTGTAATTTATTTCTTAAATCTATTTTCTGTATTTCCATGGGCTTTTCTAATATGATTTGGAAATTAAGACAACTAGACGATAATTGGTCGCGCTTATCGGTCTAACATGTCTAGTTGACCATTAGCATGCCTTTGTCCGTTCTCAGACCAATGTACTCAACGCTGTCCTCAATACCTATTCAAGCTTTGCCAGAGTTCAACCTTTTCATGTCCAAACCCAGGTTTGTACATTACCTACATGCTAACCCTTAGCCATCCCTTTGTAGACAGAATAACGGAATTGTCCGTATGCTATCGCTGCGAGAACGAAGAGAAGAAATAAATGTCTGTCATTGCGAGAATCGGCAGTCTTTACAATGTTGTACATCCCTGGAAAATCCGAAGGGAAGGCTCTTATAAATGCACCAAGGCTATTCAAATCAGTCACTCAGTCACAATACCATACCTTTAGCACAAAACAATTAACAGAGTATTTATGAAATATAAATTACACACACTAAATAACAGCGGCACGACACCCAAAGTGATATCACGGCAAAAACCTTAATGACCTTTCTGTGAGGAAAGCTGCACAGGTATTGTTAAGGTGGAGTTTAGTTTCGATTTTTTTTTCCTGAAGTATCAAGAAAACGGCTAAATCAATGCAATTAGTAAAATACAGTTGCAAAAAAAGTCCCTATTATTAGAACAATATTAAAGGAAGAGAGGCTGCAATGATTTTTGGTCTGCTTAGAACTTGTCGTGGACACGTATGGTATCGCAGCAGTTCTGCTGTCCATGGTGCTGAAAGCGGGTGAACTCCATGAAATCAAAAAATCTCGGAGATGAGGGGAGGTATTTAAAAACAACTATACCTCCAAAGGAGAGTCTGGTTCATCAAGGATATGCTTTTTACTCTGGATTCTCTGCACCGTCTCTGTAGAACTGGGGTCCATTGTCAGAACGTTCTTACTACCTAATGTGAGAAACTTAGAGTCACTGTTTCTGGAGTCAGTCGTCCTGTAGACATCGTAATTGTACACGTGCTGGAGAGTCCCTGTCCCTGTCCCCAACGTATCAGAGTAACGTGGTGGATAATATGGAATAACGGGAAGACTGGAATGATAGAGGACGCGAGACTGTCGCCATCTGTATATTTTCAACGATACAATAACAACTAAACATGTGATAAAGAGAAATGAAACGACAGCTAAAGCCAAAACTAAGTAAAACGTCAGGTTATCGTTGTACTCCTTGTCTTGAATATAGTCAGTGAGGTCTGAGAGCACTTCAGGGAAGCTGTCCGCCACCACCACGTTAACATTGACTGTAGCTGAACGAGAGGGCTGTCCGTTGTCCTCCACTATAACCGTCAGTCTTTGTTTCACAATATCCTTATCAGTGACTTGACGCATAGTTCTTATTTCTCCATTTTGTAAGCCCACTTCAAACAATGCCCTGTCTGTTGCTTTCTGCAGTTTATAGGAGAGCCAAGCATTCTGTCCAGAGTCCACATCAACAGCCACCACTTTAGTGACCAGATAGCCCACATCTGCTGAACGAGGAACCATTTCGGCCACCAAAGAGCCACCAGTCTGGACTGGGTACAGAATTTGAGGAGCGTTGTCATTCTGGTCCTGTATATATATTTTCACAGTCACATTGCTACTGAGTGGAGGGGAGCCTCCGTCTTGTGCTATTACGCGGAACTGGAAATACTTGAGCTGCTCGAAGTCAAAAGAGCGCACTGCATGGACGACTCCACTATCAGCCCTGACGGAGACATACGAAGAAATGGGGACTCCGTTAACCGTGGAGTCTTCTAGTATGTAAGCAACACGGGCATTCTGATTACAGTCAGCGTCTTTAGCTTTCACTGTGAATATAGAGAGGCCCGGTGAGTTGTTTTCCATAATGTAGGCATCATACGAGCTTCTCTCAAAGACAGGCCCGTTGTCATTTATATCAGAAATCTGTATGGTTAGAGTGACGCTGCTGGAGAGCGATGGAGCACCCTCATCAGAGCACGTTACGCTGATGTTATACTCGGAGGCTCTCTCTCGGTCTAGTTCACTGTCTGTAACTAAACTATAGAAACCATTAGATGTTGATTTGATATTGAATGGGATGTTGTCATTGATTTCACAAATGACTTGACCATTGCTATCTGAATCTGGGTCTTGAACACTCATCATGACAATGACTGTATTATGAGGCGAGTTCTCGGGTATTACATTTGATTTTGAAAGAACATTGATAACAGGACTGTTATCATTAACATCAATAATATCAAGTATTACTTTGCTAGAATCTGAGAGACCACCATTATCGATTGCTTCAATATCAATTTCATACTGTTTATTTTTTTCAAAATCAAGTTGGCCAACTAATGTCACGTCCCCATTACTTTTATTAATATGGAAAAGTTCCGTCAATCTATACATACTTTTTGGAATACCGTATGTTATTTCCTCGTTGGACCCTTTGTCTGCATCAGATGCCCTAACTGTTGTGATGCGTGTGCCTTTTGCAGCATTTTCTGGTATGCTAGCCTTATAAACGGCTTGAGTAAAAATTGGAGCATTGTCGTTTACATCCAACACTACGACATTTATCAGCACTGTGCCAGACATCTGGGGCTCGCCCCCGTCTACTGCCGTTAGTAATAGAGATAATTTCTCCAGGTGCTCTCGGTCTAAAGGTTTCTGTAAGACCATCTCTACCTTTTTACTGCCATCTGCTTGACCTTGTAATTTCAGAACAAAATTATCTGTTGGTTTCAGAGAGTAGCTTTGGAGACCGTTTTTTCCAATGTCTGAGTCCATTGCTCGCTCCAACAAGAATTTGGAACCTATCACAGCTGACTCGCTGATTTCAAAACGTTTTTCACTGTTTGTGAAAGTAGGGGCATTGTCGTTAATATCGGTTATCTCTACAGTTACCCGAAACAATTCCATGGGATTTTCAAGGATTATTTGAAAATGTAGTGCGCATGGCGTAGTTTGTCCGCAAAGCACCTCTCTGTCTATTTTCTCTTTGATAAGAAGTACACCTCTTTCTTTATTCAGCTCGATGTATTCTCTGCTGTCTCCAGTATGAAGGCGAGCGTTACCGGATTTTAGTCTTTTTACATCTAGCCCCAAGTCTTGTGCTATGTTACCCACTGAAGAGCCTTTCGCCATCTCCTCGGGAATAGAATAACTGACCTGGCCAAAAACTGAACGGAGAGAAAGGACCAAAAAAAACAAGAGTACTTGCCGTCCTATTGTTATGTCCGACATTTTTTTCTCGACCATACAGCAAAACAATTGTGAAAGCTAATATTCCGTTTGGATTAGACTGGTATCAATATTCCTTGGAAAATCAACGAAAATAGCCTGAAGTATTTCAACATCTCAAACATCTAAAACCAAAAGACAAGAATCGAAGCCCAGCTTTCATGTACACAATGTAATCCTGACAGCAGGGTCCTCTGGCAGTTTTTTTGCATTTTATCATCGTGAGATTGTGGGAGGTACTGCTGCAAATCTGCCAAATATAGGCTACAACATACTAGCCAACAGCGGCCCTCTCAGGTCAAAGTATTCAATTGCACAATCTATCGAACAAGATAAATGTACAATAAATCTGAGATTTTAAAAATGCACTGCAGTAATTTTGTGGCTATATCTTTATAATTGGAAATTAATCCTGTATTTATAAAATTGTAATAAAATGCTGTGGTTTTCCGAGGTGTTTACTTATGGAAGCCCATAAGGGACTTTATTCAAATGAAAATGTAAACTTGAAAATGCAAATGCAAATGCAATTCAACAATAGCATTATCACTTTCCACATTCGTATTAGTTATTTGAGACAAAATGTAAGTGAAAATGCAATCATTCCATTTGCATTTGCATTTTCAAAGGCTCCAATGGGCATTCTGTGTCAATATTAAAATTCAAATGCAAAAGCTGTTTGACATTACATTTTCAAAGTCCTACCCCGCCATACTGCGGACAATATTCAAATGTTAATTCAAACATGAAAATTAAAATGCAATATTAAAAATGTATTCTCATTTTCCATTTGTGCAAGCATTATTTGTCACAATTAAAATTAAATGCAGTTGTCAAACAATATGAAAATGAAAAGGAAATCGCATTTGCCATTGCATTTTCAAACACTTCATCTTCAATACTACGCTGTGCAGTGGACAATATTCAAATGCAATATGTGAATCAGTGCTAGGAGTCTATTGCATTTGCATTTTCAAGTCACCACGCTCTCTTTGGGACAGAACATGAACATTCAAATGCAATCTGTCAGTCCTCTCATCAAGGTGGGTCTTAAGTTTGGACCTCACTTCCTCCTTCTGTCACTTAGAATAGTGCAAGCTGTAGCTAGCGGTGTGTCCGGTGCGCCGGGAGATAACCACTTTGGCTATTTGACAACCTAATTTTGCCATTAACAGATGTTCCCGACAGAACAGAGAAAGTATGTATTGCAGAGTAGGCCTTAGGTCTGCTCCATTTCTGGCACCGACGTGGACGTGTCTCCCGCACCAGCCAAGCCTATGCCATTGCCACAGAGATGAACACTCAGTGTGGCTAACTCTTGAAAGACAAATGAGCAACCTCACCTTAATAAAATTGCCCAAAACAAGCGCAACACTACCTATGGGCACATATTTATAATACAACATCATTAAAACTATAGGTGTGAACGTTTATGAAAACATTAAAACCTTTTCCAGAAGAAATTTGCAGCGTTTATAATGCACCTTCTAATTAAATAGCTTTGTCCAATCTAAAGTTGTAGAATCCTGCCTTCATATTATCACCCATATCCCATATTGTGCTATAAGTTTATTTATTCAGTATGATTCTGATCATTAATAGTGCAAACATGCACGTGAATGTTGAAAATAATGCCCAATCTATTAGCCCATAGCAAGCGTTCAGCTATATGACTGTCCGTCTTGTCTTCGTTTCAGCACTGTCATTGTGAATAATTAGGGAGAGATTTTAATAAATGTACTTCTTTTAATGAATGCAAAAACTTAGAACTTGCAGCACAAAAATATGACTAAGGACTTGCGAAATAGCAGCTCCAACAACGAGTTGGTGAAAGGGTAATGAAGCAAGTCAGTAAACGAGGAAGTGACAGCCTAACTAAAGACCCGCCTTGATGAGAGGACTGACGGATTGCATTTGAATGTTCATGTTCTGTCCCAAAGAGTGCGTGGTGACTTGAAAATGCAAATGCAATAGACTCCTAGCGCTGATTCGTGAATTGCATTAGCATTTTGTCCACTCCACAGCGTAGTACTGAAGATGAAGTGTTTGAAAATGCAATGGAAATTGCGATTTCCTTTTCATTTTCAAATTATTTGACAACTGCATTTTAATTTTAATTGTGACATAAATAATGCTTGCACAAATGGAAAATGAGGATACATTTTTAATATTGCATTTTAATTTTCAAGTTTGAATTAACATTTGAATATTGTCTGCAGTATGGCGGGGTAGGACTTTGAAAATGTAATGTCAAACAGCTTTTGCATTTGAATTTTAATATTGACACAGAATGCCCATTGAAGCATTTGAAAATGAAAATACAAATGGTATTATTGCATTTTCATTTACATTTTGTCTCAAATAACACATGCAAATGTGGAAAGTGATAATGCTATTGTTGAATTGCATTTGCATTTTCAAGTTTACATTTTCATTTGAAAAAAGTCTCTTATGGGCTTCCATATTTACTTAATGTCAAAATGATCAATATATTTTTAATGAAACAGAACAACTGCTAATCCAGGCAAAATCACAGGTACACGATTTATATACCTCTGAAGGCGAGTCTATTTCATCGAGGAGGTGTTTTTCCCTCTTTATCCGGTGCGTAGTCACTGCAGAACTGGGGTCCGTTATCAAAACATTCTGACTTTCCGGTCTGCCAACCTTACAGTCACTCTTTCTGGAGTCTGTCGTTCTATACAAATCGTAATTGTACACGTGCTGAAGAGTCCCTGTCCCCAACGTGTCTGAGTAACGAGGTGGATAATATGGAATAACTGGGAGACTAGAATGATAGAGAATGCGAGACTGTTTCCATCTGTATATTTTCACAGATATGATAACAACTAGACAGGTGAAAAAAAGAAATGAAACAACAGCCAATGCCAAGACTAAATAAAACGTTAGCGCATCGTTGTAGTCCTTGTCTTGCGTAAAGTCAGTGAACTCTGAGAGCACTTCAGGGAAGCTGTCCGCCACCACCACGTTAACATTGACTGTAGCTGAACGAGAGGGCTGTCCGTTGTCCTCCACTACAACAGTCAGTCTTTGTTTTACTGCATCTTTATCAGTGACTTGCCGTACTGTTCTTATTTCTCCATTGTGTAAGTCAACTTCAAACAGTGCCCTGTCTCTTGCTTTCTGCAGTTTATAGGAGAGCCAGGCATTCTGTCCAGAGTCCACATCAACGGCAACAACTTTAGTGACCAGATAGCCCACATCTGCTGAACGAGGAACCATTTCAGCCACCAAAGAGACAGTAGTCTGTACTGGGTACAGCACTTGTGGGGCGTTGTCGTTCTGGTCCTGTATAATTATTCTCACAGTCACATTGCTACTGAGTGGAGGAGAACCTCCGTCCTGCGCTTTTACGTGGAACTGGAAATCCTTGATCTGCTCGTAGTCAAAAGATCGCACTGCATGGACGACTCCACTTTCAGCATCGACAGACACATACGAAGACGTGGGGACTCCGTTAACCGAGGAGTCTTCTAGTATATAAGAAACACGAGCATTTTGGGTCCAGTCAGCATCTTTAGCTTTCAACATGAATATGGATAAACCTGGCGTGTTGTTTTCTATAATGTAGGCCTCATACGAGCTTCTCTCAAAGACAGGCGAGTTGTCATTTACATCCAATATCCGTACGGTTAGAGTGACGCTACTGGAGAGGGAGGGTTCCCCCTCATCAGAACATGTCACAGTGACGTTATACTCAGAGGCTCTCTCTCTGTCAAGGTCAGTGTCGGTCACTAGGCTATAGAATCCATTTGATGTGGATTTAATTGCAAAAGGGATATCGTTATTTATTTTACAAAAGGTTCTACCATTGCTTTCCGAATCGGGATCATTTACGCTCATCATTGCTATTACTGTGCTATGAGGAGCATCTTCTAGTACTGAGCCTGAATTTGAAACCATACTAATTACTGGGCTGTTATCGTTAACGTCACTGATTTCAATTATGACTTTACTTGAATCAGAGAGACCACCTTGGTCAACCGCTTCAATATCAATTTCATAATTCTTAGCTTTTTCAAAATCGATTGGACCGTCCAATATTACATCACCATGCTCATTTATTTGAAATAACTTAGCAATACTATCCATACTGTTGCCTATTAAATACGAAACTACTCCGTTTGAGCCTTTGTCCGCATCAGATGCACTAACTGTTGTGACGCGGGTTCCTTTTAAAGCATTTTCAGTAATAGTCGTCTTATATATTGGCTTCGTGAAAACTGGTGCATTGTCATTGGCATCTAACACCGTAACATGAATCTGCATTGTTCCAGACAACTGCGGCTCGCCCCCATCTACAGCACTTAAGACTAGAGAGACATGCTCCTGCTTCTCTCGATCTAATTGTTTCTGTAATATCATCTCTACCTTTTTACTTCCATCTGACTGACTATGTAATTTCAGCATGAAATTGTCCGTAGGTATAAGGGAATAGCTTTTAAGTCCATTTAATCCTATATCGGGATCAACTGCTTTTTCTAAGAGGAATTTCGATCCAACTACTGCTGATTCACTAATTTCAAAAAGTCTCTCACCTTTCTGAAACATAGGGGCATTGTCATTAATATCTTTTATCTCAACGGTGACTGGGAATAGTTCTATTGGGCTTTCTAAAGCTATTTGAAAATGTAATGCGCACGGCGTTGTCTGTCCGCAGAGAGATTCTCTGTCTATTTTCTCTTTGACAAGGAGAACCCCCCTTTCTTTATGTAGCTCGACGTATTCTGCACTATCTCCTGTATAAATGCGAGCTTTTCCGGTTCTCAATCGTTTTAAATCTAAACCTAAATCTTGTGCTATGTTGCCGATTAAGGCACCTTTGGCCATTTCTTCATGAATGGAATACGTTATTTGCCCTATAACTGGTGTGAGGATGACCGATATTAACATCAGGACTTGCCGTCTCATTGCTCCGTCCAAAATTCACTCCCACAGTGCAATCCAACGGATCGTAATTCTTAATCCAATGCACAGTGCCCCTCCAAATGAGGTGGAAAAAATTTAAATGAATGGTCCACAGATACCAAGTCAATAAAAAATAAATCACCGGTGTGTGAGTCTTTGTTACATGGACTATAAGCTCTGCGTTTTATTCTTTCAATGTCCTTTTATCGAAAATATAGGGGAGGTGCTGCTTTGACAGTGTGCAATAGATGTGACTGTCAGGCCAACAGCGGCCCTCTCAGTCCAGATTACACAACTACAAATAAGAATTACGATATAATAGACCTAGATGCAACATTTCTAACAGCTAGTACTCGTTTTTAGCATATCCCACCTTGAAAAACAACATTACTGTACTTACAGTACATGTATTTATTCACAAAAGGGACTGAAGGAAAAGAATCCCTAGATCGTTAAAAAAAAACAATACGTTACTGTTGCTGTCCAAGGTTCTGAAAGCTGCTCTGAAGGAGAAAGGTGCCCAGAAGACAAATGATCTGTGTAAAACGATAGAATATTACAGGAATAAGGAGATCAGGGTTTTACCTCCAAAGGAGAGTCTGGCTCATCTAATATTAACTTTTCATTCAGCATCCTCTTCATGGTCCCGGAACTGGGGTCCATCATCAGAAGGTTCTGACTACCAGGCCTGATGAATTTACAGTCGCTGTGTCTGGAGTCAGTCGTCCTGTACACATCGTAATTGTACCCTTGTTGAAGCGTAGCTGTGCCAGCTCCTGTCCCCAAAGTGTCTGAGTAACGTGGAGGATAATATGGAATCACCGGGAGATTGGAGTGATACAGGATGCGAGACCGTCTCCATCTGTATATTTTCAAAGATATGATCACCACTAAACATGTGATGAACAAAAATGAAACCACAACTAATGCCAAGACTAAGAAAAACGTTAAGTTATCACTGTACTCTTTTTCTTGCGTGAATTCAGTAAATTCCAAGAGTACGTCAGGGTAGCCGTCCGCCACCACAACGTTAACATTGACAGTAGCTGAACGAGAGGGTGTTCCGTTATCCTCCACTATAACAGTCAGTCTTTGTTTCACAACCTCTTTATCAGTGACTTGCCGTACTGTTCTTATTTCTCCATTTTGTAATCCAACTTCAAACAGTGCCCTGTCTGTCGCTTTCTGCAGTTTATATGAAAGCCAGGCATTCTGTCCAGAGTCCACATCAACGGCAACAACTTTGGTGACCAGATAGCCCACATCTGCAGAACGAGGAACCATTTCAGCCACCAGAGAGCCACCAGTCTGGACAGGGTACAGAACCTGAGGTGCATTGTCGTTCTGGTCCTGAATTATTATTTTCACAGTCACATTGCTACTGAGTGGAGGGGAGCCTCCATCCTGTGCTTTCACGCAGAATTTGAAATCCTTGATCTGCTCGTAGTCAAACGAGCGCACTGCATGGACGACTCCACTGTCAGCACTAACGGAAACAAATGAGGAAACGGGGACTCCGTTGAACGAAGAGTCTACTAGTATGTAAGAAACACGGGCATTCTGATTCCAATCATTGTCTCTTGCTCTTACTGTGAATATAGAGAGGCCCGGCATGTTGTTTTCTGTAATATAAGCCTCATATGAGCTTCTCTCAAAAGCAGGTGCGTTGTCATTTACATCTGATATCTGTACGGTTAGAGGGACGCTACTGGACAGAGGGGGTATCCCCTCATCAGAACATGTCACAGTGACGTTATACTCAGAGGCTCTCTCTCTGTCAAGGTCAGTGTCGGTCACTAGGCTATAGAATCCATTTGATGTAGATTTAATTGCAAAAGGGATATTTTCATTTATTTTACAAAAGGTTCTACCATTGCTTTCCGAATCGGGGTCATTTACGCTCATCATCGCTATTACTGTGCCATGAGGAGAATCTTCTAGTACTGAGGCAGAATTTGAAATCATAGTAATAAATGGGCTGTTATCGTTAACGTCACTGATATCAATTATTACTTTACTTGAATCAGAGAGACCACCTGGGTCAACAGCTTCAATATCAATTTCATAAGTCTTTGCTTTTTCATAATCGATTGGACCGTCCAATATTACATCACCATGCTCATTTATGTGAAACAAATTTGATATACGATCTATGTTATTGCCTATTAAATACGATACTACTCCGTTTGAGCCCTTGTCTGCATCAGATGCACTAACAGTTGTGACGCGGGTTCCTTTTAAAGCATTTTCAGTAATAGTTGTCTTATATATTGGCTTCGTGAAAATAGGTGCATTGTCATTGGCGTCCAACACCTTAACATTAATCAGCATTGTCCCAGATAACTGCGGCTCGCCTCCATCTACAGCACTTAAGACTAGAGAGATATGCTCCTGCTTCTCTCGATCTAATTGTTTCTGCAAAACCATCTCTACCTTTTTACTTCCATCTGACTGACTATGTAATTTCAGCATGAAATTGTCAGTAGGTATAAGTGAATAGCTTTTAAGTCCATTTAATCCTATATCGGGATCAATTGCTTTTTCTAACAAGAATTTCGATCCAACTACTGCTGATTCACTAATTTCAAACAGTCTCTCACCTTTCTGAAACACAGGGGCATTGTCATTGATATCTTTTATCTCAACGGTGACTGGGAATAGTTCCATTGGGTTTTCTAAAGCAATTTGAAAATGTAATGCGCACGGCATTGTTTGTCCGCAGAGAGATTCTCTGTCTATTTTCTCGTTGATCAGAAGAACCCCTCGTTGTTTATGTAGCTCGATGCATTCTGCACTATCTCCTGTAAAAATGCGAGCTTTTCCTGTTCGCAATCGTTTTAAATCTAAGCCAATATCTTGTGCTATGTTGCCGATTAAAGCCCCTTTGGACATTTCTTCATTAATTGAATACATTATCTGCCCACAAACTGTACCGAGAAAGAGTACCGAAATTAACAGCAGCACTTGCAGTCTCATTGTTCCGTTCAATATTCACTCCCGCAATGCAAAAACAACCGTTCGCAATTCTTTATCAAATATGCAATGTCCCTTTAGTTTTCAGTGCAAAATAACGAACAAAAAAAACATGTAAAGTCCGC
Organism: Galaxias olidus; assembly: GCA_026901105.3. Classification (NCBI taxonomy): domain Eukaryota; kingdom Metazoa; phylum Chordata; class Actinopteri; order Galaxiiformes; family Galaxiidae; genus Galaxias; species Galaxias olidus. The sequence goes on from JAPMUY010002337.1 coordinate 105,219, forward strand.
AAAAAACAATTTAACACTTTTAAAAAAAAAGCTAATTTGTTTCATCCAAGTCTGTTGTTCTTTGTTGCATGGACTGTAAGCTCTGCGATTTTTCCTCTGAACGTTACATCGAGAAGATAGGGGAGGTGCTGCTTTGCCTCTGTGCAAAAGCTTGGACTGTCAGGCCAACAGCGGCCCTCTCAGTCCAGATTACACAACTACACTTAAGGCCGACGACATAGTACGCCTTTAGATCCAAAATATGTTAGTGTTAGTAGACATTTTCAACATTTCCCAACTTGATAAACTAAATGGGTGTCCTTGAATGTATTTATTCACAAAAGGGACTGAAGAAATGTTTTTCCCTAGATAGTGCCAGTAACAAAACGTTACTGTCGCTGTCCAAGGTTCTGAAAACTGCTCCTCTGATGGGGGCAAAGGACCCGGAAGTGCAAATAATCTGTGTATATAATGATTAAAATACAACAGCAAACGGAAGTACGGGGTTTTACCTCCAAAGGAGAGTCTTGCTCATCTAAGATTAACTTTTCATTCAGCATCCTCTTCATGGTCTCTGCGGAACTGGGGTCCATCATCAGAAGGTTCTGACTACCAGGCCTGATGAATTTACAGTCGCTCTGTCTGGAGTCAGTCGTCCTGTACACATCGTAATTGTACCCTTGTTGAAGCGTAGCTGTGCCAGCCCCTGTCCCCAAAGTGTCTGAGTAACGGTGAGGATAATATGGAATAACCGGGAGATTGGAGTCATACAGGATGCGAGACCGTCTCCATCTGTATATTTTCAAAGATATAATCCCCACTAAACATGTGATGAACAAAAATGAAACCACAACTAATGCCAAGACTAAGAAAAACGTTAAGTTATCACTGTACTCTTTGTCTTGCGTGAATTCAGTAAATTCCATGAGTGCTTCAGGGAAGCTGTCTGCCACCACCACATTAACATTGACTGTAGCTGAACGAGAGGGCTGTCCGTTGTCCTCCACAACAACAGTAAGTCTTAGTTTCACTAAGTCTTTATCATTGACTTGTCGTGCTGTTCTTATTTCTCCATTCTGTGAGCCCACGTCAAACAGCGCCCTGTCTGTTGCTTTCTTTAGCTTGTAGGACAACCAAGCATTCTGTCCAGAGTCCACATCAACAGCCACCACTTTGGTGACCAGATAGCCTACATCTGCTGAACGAGGAACCATTTCAGCCACCAGAGAACTGCCAGTCTGGATAGGATACAAAACTTGAGGTGCATTGTCATTCTGGTCCTGGATCATTATTTTAACAGTCACATTGCTACAGAGTGAAGGGGAGCCTCCATCCTGCGCTTTCACTTGGAACTGGAAATCCTTGATCTGTTCGTAATCAAAAGAGCGCACTGCATGGACGACTCCACTGTCAGCACTAACGGACACATACGAGGAAACGGGGATTCCATTAACCGCAGAGTCTACTAGAATGTAAGAAACACGAGCATTCTGGTTCCAGTCACTGTCTCTTGCTTCCACTGTGAATATAGAGAGGCCCGGCGTGTTGTTTTCAATAATATAGGCCTCATATGAGCTTCTCTCAAAAACAGGCGCGTTGTCATTTACATCTGAAATCTGTACGGTTAGAGTGACGCTGCTGGACAGAGAGGGTACCCCATCATCAAAGCATGTCACACTTATGTTATACTCAGAGGATCTCTCTGTCAAGGTCACTGTCTGTAACTAAACTATAAAAACTATTTGAAGTAGATTTAATTGCAAAAGGGATATTTTCATTTATTTTACAAAATGTTCTACCATTGCTTTCCGAATCGGGATCATTCACTCTCATCATTGCTATTACTGTGCTATAAGGAGAATCTTCTAGTACTGAGGCAGACTTTGAAATCATACTAATGACTGGGTTGTTGTCGTTAACGTCACTGAGATCAACTATGACTTTACTTGAATCAGAGAGACCACCTTGGTCAACTGCTTCAATGTCAATTTCATAAGTCTTAGCTTTTTCATAATCGATTAGACCGTCTAATATTACATCACCATCCTGGTTTATTTGAAACAATTTAGATATGCTATCCATACTATTGCTTATAACATAAGAAATTATTCCGTTTGAGCCCTTGTCTGCATCAGATGCACTAACTGTTATTACCCGGGTTCCTTTTAAAGCATTTTCAGTAATAGATGTCTTATATAGTTGTTTCGTGAAAACAGGTGCATTGTCATTGACATCTAACACCGTAACATGAATCTGCATTGTCCCAGATAACTGCGGCTCGCCTCCATCTACAGCACTTAAAACTAGAGAGATATGCTCCTGCTTCTCTCGATCTAATTGTTTCTGCAAAACCATCTCTACCTTCTTACTTCCATCTGACTGACCATGTAATTTCAGCATGAAATTGTCCGTAGGTATTAGCGAATAGCTTTTAAGTCCATTCAATCCGATATCGGGATCAATTGCTTTTTCTAACACGAATTTAGATCCAACTACTGCTGATTCACTTATTTCAAAACGTCTCTCACCTTTCTGAAACACAGGGGCATGGTCATTGATATCTGTAATCTCAACTGTGACTGGGAATAGTTCCATTGGGTTTTCTAAAGCAATTTGAAAATGTAATGCACACGGCGTACTCTGTCCGCAGAGTGATTCTCTGTCTATTTCCTCTTTGATAAGGAGAACCCCTCTTTCTTCATTTAGCTCGATGTATTCTGTTCTGTCCTCGATATAAATCCGAGCTTTTCCTGTTTTCAATCTTTTCAAATCTAAACCTAAATCTTGCGCTATGTTACCGATTATGGCACCTTTAGCCATTTCTTCAGAAATGGAATAAGTAATCTGACCGATAACTGAACAGAGAAGAATGACCGATATCAACAATGGCAATTGCCGTCTCATTGTTCAATGCAAAATCCACTCACGTAATGCAAAAACACCGATGGTAATTCGTAATCCGATGAACAATGTCTCGTCAGTTTTTATTTTAATTCAAGTCAACGGTTTAAATCCATGATAGAATCTCCGGATAAAAAATGTATATTTTTACCTAAGAGTTGGGTTTTCCGTGTCTGGTTTTCTTTGTTACATGGACTGTAAGCTATGCTTCTTTCTCATTCTCTCAACGTAATATCGAGAAGCTAAGGGGAGGTGCTGATTTCTCTCTGTGCTAAAACTAATACTCTTTGGCAAACAGCGGCCCTCTCCGTTTAAATAGCACATGTACACTTTACCCCAACCATTTAAAAGCCCAAAATTCAGAATTTGTTAATGTTAATAAGTATTTTCAGCATATCCCATTTTGATCTACTAAATGACTGTTCCTAAATGCATTCGTTAAAAATTCCATAGACAGACCATTAAACGATACCTTACTATCACTGTCCAAGGTGCTGAAAACTGCTTATTTGAAAACAAAGGGCAAGAGAGTAAATGATATGTGTATAAAATGAAAAACTATAACAGGAAAGTCTAGTGAAGGGTTTTACCTCCAAAGGAGAGTCTGGTTCATCTAAGAGGAACTTTTCGTTCTGCATTCTCTGCATCGTCCCTGTCGAACTTGGGTCCATCATCAGAACGTTCTGACTACCGGGCCTGACGAATTTAGAGTCACTGTTTCTAGAATCAGTCGTCCTGTACACATCGTAATTGTACACGTGTTGGAGAGTGCCTTTCCCTGTGCCCAAAGTGTCTGAGTAACGTGGAGGATAATATGGAATAACCGGAAGATTGGAATGATAAAGGACGCGTGACCGTCTCCATCTATATATTTTCAAAGATATTATCACCACTAAACATGTGATGAACAAAAATGAAACAACAGTCAATGCCAGGACTAAATAAAAAGTAATGTTATCGTTGTAGTCCTTGTCGTTCGAAAAGTCAGTGAACTCTGAGAGCACTTCAGGGAAGCTGTCCGCCACCACCACGTTAACATTGACTGTAGCTGAACGAGAGGGCTGTCCGTTATCCTCCACAACAACAATCAGTCGTTGCTTCACTAAGTCTTTATCATTGACTTGTCGTGCTGTTCTTATTTCTCCATTCTGTGAGCCCACGTCAAACAGCGCCCTGTCTGTTGCTTTCTTTAGCTTGTAGGACAACCAAGCGTTCTGTCCAGAGTCCACATCAACAGCCACCACTTTGGTGACCAGATAGCCTACATCTGCTGAACGAGGAACCATTTCAGCCACCAGAGAACTGCCAGTCTGGACAGGATACAAAACCTGAGGTGTGTTGTCGTTTTGGTCCTGGATCATTATTTTAACAGTCACATTGCTACTGAGTGGAGGGGAGCCTCCATCCTGCGCTTTCACTCGAAACTGAAAATCCTTGATCTGCTCGTAGTCAAAAGAGTGCACTGCATGGACGACTCCACTGTCAGCACTAACGGAAACATACGAGGAAATTGGGACTCCGTTAACTGCAGAGTCTACTAGAATGTAAGAAACACGAGCATTCTGGTTCCAGTCACTGTCTCTTGCTTCCACTGTGAATATAGAGAGGCCCGGCGTGTTGTTTTCAATAATATAGGCCTCATATGAGCTTCTCTCAAAAACAGGCGCGTTGTCATTTACATCTGAAATCTGTACGGTTAGAGTGACGCTGCTGGACAGAGAGGGTACCCCATCATCAAAGCATGTCACACTTATGTTATACTCAGAGGATCTCTCTCTGTCAAGGTCACTGTCTGTAACTAAACTATAAAAACTATTTGAAGTAGATTTAATTGCAAAAGGGATATTTTCATTTATTTTACAAAATGTTCTACCATTGCTTTCCGAATCGGGATCATTCACTCTCATCATTGCTATTACTGTGCTATAAGGAGAATCTTCTAGTACTGAGGCAGACTTTGAAATCATACTAATAACTGGGCTGTTGTCGTTAACGTCACTGATATCAATTATGACCTTACTTGAATCAGAGAGACCACCTTGGTCAACCGCTTCAATGTCAATTTCATAATTCTTAGCTTTTTCATAATCGATTAGACCATCTAATATTACATCACCATCCTGGTTTATATGAAACAATTTAGATATGCTATCCATACTGTTGCTTATTACATAAGAAATTAAACCGTTTGAGCCCTTGTCTGCATCTGATGCACTAACTGTTATTACCCGGGTTCCTTTTAAAGCATTTTCAGTAATAGTCGTCTTATATAGTGGTTTTAAAAAAACGGGTGCATTGTCATTGGCATCTAACACCGTAACATGAATCTGCATTGTCCCAGACAACTGCGGCTCGCCTCCATCCACCGCACTTAAGACTAGAGAGATATGCTCCTGCTTCTCCCGATCTAATTGTTTCTGCAAAACCATCTCTACTTTCTTACTTCCATCAGACTGACTACGTAATTTCAGCATGAAATTGTCCGTAGGTATTAGCGAATAGCTTTTAAGTCCATTCAATCCGATGTCGGGATCAATTGCTTTTTCTAACACGAATTTAGATCCAACTACTGCTGTTTCACTTATTTCAAAAAGTCTCTCACCTTTCTGAAACACAGGGGCATGGTCATTGATATCTGTAATCTCAACTGTGACTGGGAAAAGTTCCATTGGGTTTTCTAAAGCAATTTGAAAATGTAATGCACATGGGGTCCTCTGTCCGCAGAGTGATTCTCTGTCAATTTCCTCTTTGATAAGTAGAACCCCCTTTTCTTCGTTTAGTTCGACGTATTCTGTACTGTCCTCGGTATAAATGCGAGCTTTTCCTGTTTTCAATCTTTTAAAATCTAAACCTAAATCTTGTGCTATGGTACCGATTAAGGCACCTCTAGCCATTTCTTCAGGAATGGAATAAGTAATCTGCCCAATAACTGAGCCGAGAAAAATGGCCGAAATTAACAACAGCAACTGCGGCCTCATTGTTCAATGCAAAATTCACTCCCGTAATTCAAAACAACCGATCTTAATTCGTTTTCCAGTAAACACTCTCTCGTCAATTTTAGTTTAAATCAAGTCAACAGTTTCAATCCATGATAGAATCTCCGAAAAAATATCCCAGAGTTGTGTTTCCCGTGTCTGTTTTCCTTTGTTAACATAGACTGTAAGCTACGCTTCTTTCTCATTCTCTCAACGCAATATAGAGAAGCTAAAGGGAGGTGCTTATTTCTCTGTGGGCAAAAATAATACTCTTTGGCCAACAGCGGCCCTCTCCGTTTAAATAGCACAGCTACACTTTACCCCAACCACATAAAAGTCCAAAATTCAGAATTTGTTAATGTTAATAAATATTTTCATCATATCCCATTTCGATCTAGTAAATGACTGTCCTAAAACGCATTCATTAAAAATTCCATAGATTGACCGTGAAACGATACCTTACTATCGCTGTCCAAGGTGCTGAAAACTGCTGATATGAAAACACATTAGCCAGAGAGCAAATAAGATGTGTATAAAATGATGAACTATAACAGGAACATCAAGTAAAGGGTTTTACCTCCAAAGGAGAGTCTGGTTCATCTAAGAGGAACTTTTCGTTCTGCATTCTCTGCATCGTCCCTGTCGAACTGGGGTCCATCATCAGAACGTTCTGACTACAGGGCCTGACGAATTTACAGTCACTGTTTCTAGAGTCTGTCGTCCTGTACACATCGTAATTGTACACGTGTTGGAGAGTGCCTTTCCCTGTCCCCAAAGTGTCTGAGTAACGTGGAGGATAATATGGAATAACCGGTAAATTGGAATGATAAAGGACGCGTGCCTGTCTCCATCTATATATTTTCAAAGATATTATCACCACTAAACATGTGATGAACAAAACTGAAACAACAGCCAATGCCAGGACCAAGTAAAAAGTAACGTTATCGTTGTACTCCTTGTCGTTCGTGAAGTCGGTGAACTCTGAGAGCACCTCAGGGAAGCTGTCTGCCACCACCACATTAACATTGACTGTAGCTGAACGAGTAGGCTGTCCGTTGTCCTCCACAACAACAGTCAGTCTTTGTTTCACTAAGTCTTTATCATTGACTTGTCGTGCTGTTCTTATTTCTCCATTCTGTGAGTCCACTTCAAACAGCGCCCTGTCTGTTGTTTTCTGAAGCCTGTAGGACAACCAAGCATTCTGTCCGGAGTCTACATCCACAGCCACCACTTTAGTGACCAGATAGCCCACGTCTGCTGAACGAGGAACCATTTCAGCCACCAGAGAGACACTAGTCTGGACAGGGTACAAAACTTGAGGTGCATTGTCATTTTGGTCCTGGATCATTATTTTAACAGTCACGTTGCTACTGAGTGGAGGGGAGCCTCCATCTTGCGCGTTCACTCGGAAATGAAAATCCTTGATCTGCTCGTAGTCAAAAGAGCGCACTGCATGGATGACTCCACTATCAGCGCTAATGGAAACATATGAGGAAACGGGGATTCCATTAACCGCAGAGTCTACTAGTATGTAAGAAACACGAGCATTCTGGTTCCAGTCACTGTCTTTTGCTTTCACTGTGAATATAGAGAGGCCCGGTGTGTTGTTTTCAACAATACAGGCCTCATATGAGCTTCTCTCAAAGACAGGCGCGTTGTCATTTACATCTGATATCTGTATGGTTAGAGTGACGCTACCGGACAGAGAAGGTACCCCCTCATCAGAACATGTCACAGTGACGTTATACCCAGAGGCTCTCTCTCTGTCAAGTTCACTGTTTGTTATTAGTCGATAGAAACTATTTGAAGTAGATTTTATTGCAAAAGGGATATCGTCATTTATTTTACAAAAGGTTCTACCATTGCTTTCCGAATCGGGGTCATTCACTCTCATCATTGCTATCACTGTGCTTTGAGGAGAATCTTCGAGTACTGAGGCAGAATTTGAAATCATACTAATGACGGGGCTGTTATCGTTAACGTCACTGATATCAATTATGACTTTACTTGAATCAGAGAGACCACCTTGGTCAACCGCTTCAATGTCAATTTCATAAGTCGTAGTTTTTTCATAATCGATTAGACCGTCTAATATTACATCACCATTCTCGTTAATGTGAAAGAGCTTGGATATACTATCCATTCCGTTGCCTAGTACATAAGAAATTACACCATTTGAGCCCTTGTCTGCATCAGATGCACTAACTGTTATAACACGAGCTCCTTTTAAAGCATTTTCAGTAAGAGTAGCCTTATATATAGGCTTCGTGAAAACGGGTGCATTGTCATTGACATCTAACACCGTAACATGAATCTGCATTGTCCCAGACAACTGCGGCTCGCCTCCATCTACGGCACTTAAGACTAGAGAGATATGCTCCTGCTTCTCTCGATCTAATTGTTTCTGCAAAACCATCTCTACTTTCTTACTTCCATCTGACTGACTATGCAATTTCAGCATGAAATTGTCAGTTGGTTTAAGTGAATAGCTTTTAAGTCCATGCAATCCTATATCGGGATCAATTGCTTTTTCTAACATGAATTTAGATCCAACTACTGCTGATTCACTAATTTCAAAAAGTCTCTCACCTTTCTGAAACACAGGGGCATGGTCATTGATATCTGTAATCTCAACCGTTACTGCGAAAAGATCCATTGGGTTTTCTAAAGCTATTTGAAAATGTAATGCGCACGGAGTCTTCGGTCCGCAGAGAGATTCTCTGTCTATTTCCTCTTTGATGAGGAGAACTCCCCTTTCTTTATTTAGCTCGATGTATTCTGTGCTATCCTCACTATAAATGCGAGCCTTACCTGTTCTCAATCTTTCCAAATCTAAACCTAAATCTTGTGCTATGTTACCGATTAAAGCACCTTCAGCCATTTCCTCAGGAACGGAATAAGTAATCTGCCCGACAACTGAGCCGAGAAGAATGGCCGAAATTAACAACTGCATTTCTCGTTTCATTGTTCAATCCAACATCCACTCCCGTAATGCAAAACAACCGATGGTAATTCAGTATCCAATGTACAATGTTTGTTCAGATTCTTGTTTAAAGTAAGCCAACAGTTTAAATCGATGATACAATCTCCGAAAAATAACATCCCAGAATTTTGTCTTCCGTGTCTGTTTCTCTTGGTTACATGGACTGTAAGCTTTGTTTCTTTCTCTCAGCATAATATCGAGATGCTATGGGGTTGGCTCAGTGCTAAAACTGTTTACTGGTCAACAGCGGCCCTCACAGTTCAGATTACACAGCTACACTTCACCCCGACGATTTAATGAAGAATGTGTCACTGTGAATATTTATTTTCAACATTTCCCATTTTGATTAACTAAATGTCTGTCCATAAATTTATTCATTGAATATTCCCTAGTTAGACCAAGAAATCATACCTTGCTATCGCTGTCCAAGGTGCTGAAATCCGCTTAAATGAAAACAAAGTGGCCAGCAAGCAAATACTATGTTTATGAAACCATCAACTATAACAGGAACATCAAGTAAAGGGTTTTACCTCAAAAGGAGAGTCTGGTTCATCTAAGAGAAACTTTTCGTTCTGCATTCTCTGCGTCGTGCCTGTCGAACTGGGGTCCATTATCAGAACGTTCTGACTACCAGGCCTGACGAATTTACAGTCACTGTTTCTGGAGTCTGTCGTCCTGTACACATCGTAATTGAATACGTGTTGGAGAGTGCCTTTCCCGGTCCCCAAAGTGTCTGAGTAACGTGGAGGATAATATGGAATAACTGGAAGATTGGAATGATAAAGGACGCCTGACTGTCTCCATCTATATATTTTCAAAGATATTATCACCACTAAACATGTGATGAATAAAAATGAAACAACAGCCAATGCCAGGACTAAGTAAAAAGTAACGTTATCGTTGTACTCCTTGTCGTTCGAAACGTCTGTGAACTCTGAGAGCACTTCAGGGAAGCTGTCCGCGACCACCACGTTAACATTGACTGTAGCTGAACGAGAAGGCTGTCCGTTGTCCTCCACTACAACAGTAAGTTTTCGTCTCACTATGTCTTTATCATTGACTTGTCGTGCTGTTCTTATTTCTCCATTCTGTGAGTCCACTTCAAACAGCGCCCTGTCTGTTGTTTTCTGCAGCCTATAGGACAACCAAGCATTCTGTCCAGAGTCCACATCAACAGCCACCACTTTGGTGACCAGATAGCCCACATCTGCTGATCGAGGGACCATTTCAGCCACCAGAGAATTAATCATCTGGACAGGATACAAAATCTGAGGTGTGTTGTCATTCTGGTCCTGGATCATTATTTTAACAGTCACATTGCTACTGAGTGGAGGGGAGCCTCCATCCTGCGCTTTCACTCGGAAATGAAAATCCTTGATCTGCTCGTAGTCAAAAGAGCGCACTGCATGGACGACTCCACTGTCTGCACTAACGGAAACATATGAGGAAACAGGGATTCCATTAACCGCAGAGTCTACTAGTATGTAAGAAACACGGGCATTCTGATTCCAATCATTGTCTCTTGCTTTCACTGTGAATATAGAGAGGTCCAGTGTGTTGTTTTCTATAATATAAGCCTCATATGAGCTTCTCTCAAAAGCAGGTGCGTTGTCATTTACATCTGATATCTGTACAGTTAGGGTGACGCTACTGGACAGAGGGGGTATCCCCTCATCAGAACATGTCACAGTAACGTTATACTCAGAGGCTCTCTCTCTGTCAAGGTCAGTGTCGGTCACTAGGCTATAGAATCCATTTGACGTGGATTTTATTGCAAAAGGGATATTTTCATTTATTTTACAAAATGTTCTACCATTGCTTTCCGAATCGGGGTCATTCACTCTCATCATTGCTATTACTGTGCTTTGAGGAGAATCTTCTAGCACAGAGGCAGACTTTGAAATCATACTAATAACTGGGCTGTTATCGTTAACGTCACTAATTTCAATTATAACTTTACTTGAATCAGAGAGACCACCTTGGTCAACCGCTTCAATATCAATTTCATAATTCTTAGCTTTTTCATAATCCATGTGACCGTTTAATATTACATCACCATCCTCGTTTATGTGAAATAATTCAGATATACTGTCCATATTGTTGGCTATTAAATACGATACTACTCCGTTTGAGCCCTTGTCTGCATCAGATGCACTAACTGTTGTGACGCGGGTTCCTTTTAAAGCATTTTCAGTAATCGTTGTCTTATATATTGGCTTCGTGAAAACTGGTGCATTGTCATTGGCGTCCAACACCGTAACATGAATCTGCATTGTCCCAGATAACTGCGGCTCGCCTCCATCTACAGCACTTAAAACTAGAGAGATATGCTCCTGCTTCTCTCGATCTAATTGTTTCTGCAAAACCATCTCTACCTTCTTACTTCCATCTGACTGACTATGTAATTTCAGCATGAAATTGTCAGTAGGTTTAAGCGAATAGCTTTTAAGTCCATTCATTCCTATGTCGCGATCGAATGCTTTTTCTAACATGAATTTAGATCCAACTACTGCTGATTCACTAATTTCAAAAAGTCTCTCACCTTTTTGAAACACAGGGGCATTGTCATTGATATCTGTAATCTCAACTGTGACTGGGTATAGTTCCATTGGGTTTTCTAAAGCTATTTGAAAATGTATTGCACATGGCGTCTTCTGTCCGCAGAGTGATTCTCTGTCAATTTTCTCTTTAATGAGGAGAACTCCCCTCTCTTTATGTAGCTCGATGAATTCAGAACTCTCCTCGGTATAAATGCGAGCATTTCCTGATTTCAATCTTTTAAAATCTAAACCTAAATCTTTTGCTATGTTACCGATTAAGGCACCTTTGACCATTTCCTCAGGAATGGAGTAGGTAATCTGCCCGGTAACTGAACTGAGAAGGACCAAGATCAACAACAACGTTTGCCGTCTCATTGTTCAATGCAAAGTCCACTCCGTAATCCAAAACAATTGATCGTAATTATTTATCCAATGCGCAATGTCCATTTAGTTTTCAATTAGAACCAACCGAACAATTGAAATCCACTGACACCTTCTCCGAAAAAAATAACATCCTAGAGTTGTCTTCCGTGTCTGTTTTTCTTTGTTACATGGACTGTAAGCTTTGCTTCTTTCTCTTTCTCTCAACGTAATATCGAGAAGCTAAGGGGAGGTGCTGATTTGATTCTGTGTGCTAAAACTGGTACTCCCTGGTCAACAGCGGCCCTCTCAGTCCAGATTACACAGCTACACTTCACCCCAGCAATGTAATAGGCGATTTTAGACCCTTTTTATGGGTGCTCAAGCACCCCTAAATTCCCTCTCAGCACCCCTAAAATTTATAAGAATTAAGTATTATTGTTTTTCAAATCCTTTTAGCCTTAATGCTAGATTTTGCGAACTTGTCAGGTTAAACACTAAACACTTTTGCAAGGCACTGTGCATTGCATGACACATTCACAATAGGGGCTGAGCACCCCTAAAGGTCTGGTCCTAGAGTAGCACCTGATATAAAACCCAAAAGCAGAATTTGTCACTGCATGTCTATATATTTTCCTTGATTAAAAAAAATTGGTATGTCCGTATTAATTGACAAACATGATTTAAAGATTTTTCACGAGAAAATCGTTAATTATTGCCGTCCCATTTGCTGACAATTCATATTAGAAAAAGTCAATTAAAGGCAAATCGTTGGAGAATTAAATTATAAGAACTAATAGGGACAAGAAGTATAGGGTTTTACCTCAAAAGGAGAGTCTGGTTCATCTAAGAGGAACTTTTCGTTCTGCACCCTCGGCATCGTCCCTGTTGAACTGGGGTCCATCATCAGAACGTTCTGACTACCGGGCCTGGCGAATTTACAGTCACTGTTTCTGGAGTCTGTCGTCCTGTACACATCGTAATTGTACACGTGTTGGAGAGTGCCTTTCCCAGTCCCCAAAGTGTCTGAGTAACGTGGAGGATAATATGGAATAACCGGAAGATTGGAATGATAAAGGATGCGTGACTGTCTCCATCTATATATTTTCAAAGATATTATCACCACTAAACATGTGATGAACAAAAATGAAACAACAGCCAATGCCAGGACTAAGTAAAAAGTAATGTTATCATTGTAATTCTTGTCATTCGTAATATCAGTGAACTCTGAGAGCACTTCAGGGAAGCTGTCCGCCACCACCACGTTAACATTGACTGTAGCCGAACGAGAGGGCTGTCCGTTGTCCTCCACTACAACAGTCAGTCTTTGTTTCACAACATCTTTATCAGTGACTTGTCGTATTGTTCTTATTTCTCCATTTTGTGAGCCCACTTCAAACAGCGCCCTGTCTGTTGCTTTCTGTAGTTTGTATGAAAGCCAGGCATTCTGTCCAGAGTCTACATCCACAGCCACCACTTTAGTGACCAGATAGCCCACGTCTGCTGAACGAGGAACCATTTCAGCCACCAGAGAGCCACCAGTTTTGACTGGGTACAGAACTTGAGGTGCGTTGTCATTCTGGTCCTGAATCACTATATTAGCAGTCACATTACTGCTGAGTGGAGGGGAACCTCCGTCCTGCGCTTTTACGAGGAACTGGAAAGCCTTGATCTGCTCGTAGTCAAAAGAGCGCACTGCATGGACGACTCCACTGTCAGCACTAAGGGACACATACGACGAAACGGGGACCCCGTTAACCGAAGAGTCTACTAGTATGTAAGAAACACGAGCATTCTGATTCCAATCATTGTCTCTAGCTTTCACTGTGAGTATAGAGAGGCCCGGTGAGTTGTTTTCCATAATATAGGCATCATACGAGCTTCTCTCAAAGACTGGTGAGTTGTCATTTACATCTGAAATCTGCATGGTCAGGTTGACGCTACTGGAGAGCGATGGATCACCCTCGTCAGAGCAGGTAATGTTGATGTTATACTCAGATACTCTCTCTCGGTCCAGTTCGCTGTCCGTCACTAAGCTATAAAAGTCATTAGATGTTAATTTGATAGTGAAAGGGATATTTTCATTTATTTTGCAGTTCACACGACCATTACTGTCGGAGTCTGGGTCATTGACACTTAACATACCAATAACCGTATGGTGAGGAGAGTCCTCTGATATTGCATTTGATTTTGAAAGTATATTTATTACAGGAGCATTATCGTTAACATCAATAACATCTACTATAATTTTACTGGAATCGGATAGGCCACCACTGTCAATTGCTTCGATATTTATTTGAATTTTTTTATCTTTTTCAAAGTCAACATGACCAATTAAGGTCAACTCACCATTGTCAGTGATATGAAAAATATCTGTCACCCTCTCCATTGTAGTTGAAATTGAATACAAGACCTCGCCATTTGACCCTTTGTCTGCATCAGAAGCACTAACAGTAGTCAACTTTGTTCCTTTCTGAGAGTTCTCCGTTATAGTTGCCTTGTACACCGGCTGCATAAATACGGGAGCGTTGTCATTAACATCTAATATCATAACATGTATTTGTACTGTTCCAGATAGCTGGGGGTCCCCTCCATCCACTGCCGTTAACAGCAGTGATATATTTTCCTGTTTTTCTCTGTCAAGAGGTTTCTGTAAAACCATCTCTACCTTTTTACTTCCATCTGCCTCACTTTTTAAATTGAGTATGAAGTTGTCAGTCGGTTTCAGAGAATAGCTTTGTAGACCATTTAAGCCTATGTCTTTATCGACTGCCCTTTCTAAAACAAATTTAGATCCAACCACTGCCGATTCACTGATTTCAAAGCGTTTTTCGTTTTTTTTAAAACTAGGACTATTATCATTTATATCCGTAATCTCTACAGTTATTCTAAACAATTCCATTGGGTTTTCAAGGATCAATTGGGAATGTAATGCACAAGGTGTTGTTTGTCCACACAGCACCTCTCGGTCTATTTTTTCTTTGATACGCACGACTCCCCGTTCTTTATCCAACTCAATGTATTCGGTGCTGTCTCCAGTATTGATACGTGCTTTGCCAGATATCAGTCTTTTAACATCCAAACCTAAATCTTGAATTACACTACCAACGAAAGAGCCTTTAGCCATTTCCTCAGGAATAGAATAACTGACATGCCCGAGTACTATACTAAAAGAGAGGATCATGATAAACAATACTTGCAATCTCATTGTTCTGTTTGACATATTATCCACAAAAAACGAATCTTGAAATAGTCCAGTAAATATCGTCTTATAAAAAAAGAAACATCAGCGGCAAGTACGCAAAAACGAGTGAATTAAACAGCATTGTGAAACGCGCCGCATTGCCAGTGTTACCATGCGTTTATTGTGTGCTTGCTGTTCCAGACTTGGAGCTCTGCGTTTTTGTCTTTCTCTGTCTGTTACATATGGGAGACAGTGGGGGAGGTGCTGTGGTAAGGCTGTTCTAAAAAATGCTGCTCTGGTCAACAGCGGCCCTCTCAGTTCAAATAATAAAACTACATGAAACTATGATTACTAATGTAAATTATTTAAATAAGCCTAGTTAATACATTATTCGATCTTGGCCCATTATCAATTAAGATGTTTTGATCATCATAGCCTAGCGTAGGTACAATCTCAAATTATTGTTTGTGGCATCATGACTACGAAAAGATCAATAAATATAGGCTTCACATAGCATATGCTTACACAAAATCTTCAAACGAGAATAGCGTGGTAAATCAATAAATAATAAACTACATTTGAAAGTACGAGAAAATGTATGAAATGTTATAAAACTTCAGAAAAAAACACTTTATTCGATTTTCTAATTTACTGTGCTCTATAGCCCTTCAGGGTTCTGTCCATGGTGCTGAAATACTTCTAACACCGTTACACACAGAGTTCACTTAATAAATAGTAACATTTTGTAATACACCGGTTAAGTAATGCTGTTTTACTGAACACTTTACCTCCAAAGGAAAATCTGGTTCATCCAAAATGTGCTTTTCACTCTGCAACCTCTGCATGGTTCCTGTAGAACTGGGGTCCAGTATCACAACATTCTGACTACCGGGCCTGACGAATTTACAGTCACTCTTTCCGGAGTCAGTCGTTCGGTACACATCATAATTGTACACGTGCTGGAGAGTACCAGACCCTGTCCCCAAAGTGTCCGAATAACGTGGAGGATAATATGGAATAACTGGGAGATTAGAATGATAGAGGATGCGTGACTTTCTCCATCTGTATATTTTCAGTGATATAATAACCACTAAGCACGTGAAGAATAAAAATGAAACCCCAGCCAAAGACAAAATTAAGTAAAACGTTAAGTTTCCATTGTACTCCTTGTCGTTCGTAAAATCAGTAAACTCAGAGAGCACTTCGGGGAAGCTGTCCGCAACCACAACGTTAACATTGACTGTAGCTGAACGCGGGGGCTGTCCGTTGTCCTCCACTACAACAGTCAATCTTTGTTTCACTACGTCTTTATCATTTACTTGCCGTATTGTTCTTATTTCTCCATTCTGTGAGCCCACCTCAAACAGCGCCCTGTCTGTTGCTTTCTGCAGTTTGTATGAAAGCCAAGCGTTCTGTCCAGAGTCCACATCCACAGCCACCACTTTGGTGACTAGATAGCCCACATCTGCTGAACGCGGAACCATTTCAGCCACCAGAGAACCTCCAGTTTGAACAGGGTACAGAACCTGGGGCACATTGTCATTCTGATCCTTGATTATTATTTTAACATTCACATTGCTACTGAGTGGAGGGGATCCTCCGTCCTGTGCTTTTATCCGGAATTGGAAATCCTTCATCTGTTCAAAGTCAAAAGAGCGCACCGCATGGATCACACCACTATCAACAGAAACTGACACATATGAGGAAACGGAGACTCCGTTCATTGAGGAGTCCTCCAGTATGTAGGAAATACGGGCATTGTGATTCCAGTCAGCATCACTAGCTTTTACTGTGAAAACAGAGAGGCCAGGTTTATTATTTTCTATAATGTATGCCTCATATGAGCTTCTCTCGAAGACAGGTGCATTGTCATTCACATCTGATATCTGTATGGTTAAAGTGACGCTGCTGGAAAGCGAGGGCAAGCCGTCATCAGAGCAGGTGACAGTGACGTTATACTCAGAGGCTATCTCTCGGTCCAGTTCAATTTCGGTCACTAAGCTAAAAAAATGTGTAGATGTCGACTGTAGTATAAAAGGAACATTTTTATCAATAGAACAGTGTATTTTGCCATTCTGACCAGAGTCTTGGTCTTGAATGTTAATCATAGTCAGAACTGTATTTGGATCGGCATCTTCTGATACAACATTTAATTTAGACATTATGTTAATCGTAGGTTTGTTGTCGTTCATATCTACGACATCAACGATTACTTTACATGAATCTGTTAGCCCTCCCTCGTCAATGGCTCGCACGGTAATCTGGAAATGTTGTGCCATTTCATAGTCAATTGTTCCGACTAATCTAATTTCTCCACTTTCTTCATTCATTTCAAATATCTCACGTGTATCATCTAAACTATTAGCTATTGAGTATGTTATTCTTCCATTTGGGCCTTGGTCTGCATCTGAAGCGCTTACTGTGGTAACAACAGTACCTTTCTGAGCGTTTTCAACAATAGTTGCTTTATATACAGGCTGTGAAAAAACAGGTGCATTATCATTCGCGTCTAACACGTTTATGATAATCTGCATTGTTCCAGACATCTGAGGCTCGCCTCCATCAAAGGCCGTCAAAATTAATGATACGTGTTGTTCTTTTTCTCTATCTAAAGGCTTTTGCAATACCATTTCAACATTCTTTGTTCCATCGGCTTGATTATGTAATTTCAACACAAAATTATCTGAAGGTGTAAGGATATAGCTTTGGAGACCATTTGTGCCAACGTCAAGATCAATTGCCCTATCTAATTCAAATTTAGCACCACTCACAGCTGACTCGCTAATTTTGAATTGTACCTCATTTTTTTTAAACGTTGGAGAATTATCATTTATGTCTGTTATTTCAACTGTGACGCTGTAAAATTCCATCGGACTCTCTAAAATAATTTGGAAATGGAGAGCGCATGGCGTAGTCTTTCTGCACAGGGCCTCTCTGTCTATTCTCTCCTTGATAAGAAGGACCCCCCTGTCTGGATTCAGTTCGATATGTTCTAAGCTATCTCCAGTATATATACGCGCTTTACCAGATTTCAGTCGTTTCACATCTAATCCTAAATCCTGTACTATATTGCCAACCAAAGATCCTTTCGCCATTTCCTCTGGTATTAAGTAACTGACATGCCCAAGAACTGAACTGAGAGAGAGTACCGAAATGAAAAGCACTTGCCGTTCCATTGTTCTTTGCGATAACGTCCAATTGAAAAAAGGGAAATCCGTATTGCAATCTGTATTACTCGAATAACTTGCAGATCTATACAATAACAGACAAAAAGTGGATAATCCAACTGTTTGAAGAAAAAAAGTTCACTGTGTGTTTAGAATTTCCTGAGACCAACAATTCTCTCTGCGGCCGTGTGTTTCTCCCTTGAATATAGAAAGATGACGGAGGAAGAATCGTTGCAAATCGTCTCTAAAACTACACAGTGGTCAACAGCGTCCCTCTGAGTTCAAATTATACTACTGCAGAGAAAATGTGTCAAAAGTCTGAGAACGGGAAATGTGCCTATGAGCCTCATAAAACAGATTAGATCACGAATCAATGTTAAACGTTTTACACCTCCATGCGCCTTGTCTTGCAAATGAAAAAAAAGACCTTCTTTCAGATGTTACACAGATGACATATACAGTATATGTCCGCAATAGTTTATCCAATAAGTCAGAGACCTACTCAGATAACACATGCTGAGTTGTTGTCAACCCAACCTCTTCCTGAACATTAATCTGTGTCTATAAGGTCATGACCTTGGTCATCTGAACAATGGACACAATAGCCTATGTATTTTAAAATGTCAACGAAAATACAAGACACATGGATAGCATTAACATCCTCATGTTAGACGTGCCCGATAAACCACAACGCTTAACCAATGGATTTATATTACAACATAAATTCCAAATTCACAAATACAGACAAAGAAAGAGAGACCAGAGTGAAGGCTTAATTCAACACAGAGGCCTATGCGGTAGAACAATATCAGCAGTGAAATCACAATCCCACCCAAATAAATGCAGTGACTGACATTTTGACATTTTTTTATATTTTGGAAACTGAAATCGTTAAAACTGACCTCGAGAGGAGAGTCCGGCACATCAAGAATGTTTTTTTCACTTTGCATCCGCTGGATGGTTCCAATGGAATTTGAGTCCATGATGAAAACGTTCTGACTATTGGGTCTGACGATCTTAGATTCACTATTTCTGGAGTCAGTTGTTCTGTACACATCGTAATTGTACAGGTGCTTGAGAGTTCCTTCCCCTGTACCCAATGTGTCTGAGTAACGTGGAGGATAATATGGAATAACGGGGAGATTGGAATGATAAAGGATGCGAGACTGTCTCCATCTGTATATTTTCAACGATATAATTATTACTAAACAAGCAATGAACAGAAAGGAAACTACCACCAAAGCCAAGAGTAAGAAGAAAGTAATGTTATCATTGTACTCCTTGTCGTTTGGAAAGTCAGTGAACTCCAAGAGTACTTCAGGGAAGCTGTCCGCCACCACCACGTTAACATTGACTGTAGCTGAACGAGGTGGCTGTCCATTGTCCTCCACTACAACAGTTAGCCGTTGTTTAGCAACATCCTTATCAGTAACTTGACGAACTGTTCTTATTTCTCCATTCTGTAAGCCCACTTCAAACAGCGCCCTGTCTGTGGCTTTCTGCAGTTTATAGGAGAGCCAGGCATTCTGTCCAGAGTCCACATCAACAGCCACCACTTTAGTGACCAGATAGCCCACATCTGCTGAACGAGGAACCATTTCAGCCACCAGAGAGCCACTAGTCTGGACTGGGTAAAGAACTTGAGGTGCGTTGTCATTCTGGTCCTGTATGATTATTTTCACAGTCACATTGCTACTGAATGGAGGTGAGCCTCCATCTTGCGCTTTTACGAGGAATTTGAAATTCTTAATTTGCTCGTAGTCAAAAGAGCGCACTGGATGGATTACCCCACTATCTGCACTAACTGATACATATGAAGAGACAGGCACTCCGTTAAATAATGAATCGTCTAGTAAGTAAGACACACGGGCGTTCTGGTTCCAGTCATTGTCTCTTGCTTTCACTGTAAATATGGAGAGGCCCGGTGTGTTATTTTCTATAATGTAGGCCTCATACGAGTTTTTCTCAAAGACAGGTGCATTGTCGTTAATATCTGATATATGTACAGTTAGAGTAACGCTACTAGAGAGAGAGGGTGTGCCCTCATCAGAGCACGTCACAGTAATATTATATTCAGAGACTCTCTCTCGATCTAAGTCACTCTCTGTTACCACAGTAAATATATTATTCGATGTGAATTTAATTTCAAAGGGAATGTTTTTATCTAAGAAACATTGAACTTTCCCGTTTTCACCAGTGTCTAAATCTTGAATATTTAACATTGTAACTATAGTTGTAGGCGGAACATCTTCAGATAAACCTGATGTTTTAGATATTATACTGATAATTGGTTTGTTATCATTTATGTCCTCAACTTCAACAATCAATTTACAAGAGTCTGAGTGACCACCGTGATCCGTTGCTTGAATGTTTATCTCATATTGTGTCCTCTTTTCATAGTCGATATTGCCAATTAGTCGAACAACCCCATTATTATCATCTACCTCGAACAGTTCAAGTGCCCCCTCGTCCGTATTTGAAATAGAGTACTTGATGTGCCCGTTCAATCCTTCATCGGCATCGGTTGCGGTTATTGCAGTTAAAACAGTATCTTTAGGGGCATTTTCCCTTATATTAGCTATATATTGTGCTTGAGAACAAATCGGAGCATTATCATTGGCGTCTAAAACCGTTATGATAATTTGCATTGTTCCCGAGAGCTGCGACTCACCACCATCAACTGCGGTTAATACCAAAGACATACGCTCCTGAGTCTCTCGATCTAAAGGTTTCATCAAAACCATTTCAACATTTGTATTGCCACTTGTCTTACTTTGGGATTTTAAAGCAAAATGGTCGGTGGGTCGGAGAATGTAGCTTTGAAGGCCGTTCATTCCCGCGTCATTATCAACAGCTTTCTCTAATACAAATCTAGCTCCTGTTAAGGCAGATTCACTAATTTCAAATTCCATTATATTTTTTTTAAACATGGGTGCATTGTCGTTAGTATCTGTAATTTCAACTATTATACTGTACAATTCCATGGGACTTTCTAGAATTATTTGGCAATGGAGTGCGCATGGCGCTGTCTGTCCACAAAGCTCTTCTCTGTCTATTCTGTCTTTGATAAGGAGCACTCCCCTCTCTTTATTCAGCTCGATATATTCTGCGGTATCTCCTGTGTAAATACGAGCATTGCCTGTCTTAAGTCTTTTTATATCCAAACCTAAATCTTGCACTATGCTCCCGACAACAGAACCTTTCGACATTTCTTCAGGAATAGAGTAACTGACTTGCCCAAGAGATGAACTGAGAGAGAGGACCAATATATATACCAGTAGGCCTTCTTGCGGTAGCATTTTTATATCCGACATTGTTTCCAGTAAAAAAGCACAGCTTGCATGTAAGTCTGAAAATGGTGACTTGAATTTAGTCCGATTTTAGGTCCAGCTCTCCAAGGGGCAACTCCGTTACTCAACATTCAAGATCGAACAAGTCACTGTTCTGTGCAAACGTTATGTCGTCTTTGTGTTTGCCTCTTGCTCTCCTCTATATCATGATCATATTGGGAGGTACTGGTAAGCGGTTGTAACATCAAACTAGCCAACAGCGGCCCTACGAGTTCAAATACAAAATTACAGGAACACAAAGCAATTCAGTCAACAGCCAATCTATGTTTAACTAATATGGATCAATGATAAAAAAAAATCTGAATAAATTGTTGCCACAACATAACTTCAATAGTTGAGTTAAACTGGCAATGTAAATCATGGAATTGTGTTATATAAGCCCCAACATGTTAGAAAGTAGATTTACATAATTTTTCACAATTTAAATTATGGTATTGACCAAAAGGGATGTAATCATTTAACATATCGTTTAACCTCCAGGGTAGATCGTTCATTTGATAGTTAATTTCAGCACCATGGAGAGTGACAAATCCTCAAATGACTCATTGCTATTTGAAGCTGCTTATCAACTCTCCTTGCGTGTTTCTTTTAACTCGTAAGGATAAGTCATAGTAAACTATCACAGTCAGGGGCGTAATTTGATTTCAAATGTGGGGTGGAGTGAGACATGGGCTGGGGGGGGGGGGGGGGGGGGGGGGTGTCAAGAGATGGAGGCTGTGATGAAGCTTACGATGAATTGAGTGAATTGTGTCATTGTCCATGGTGCTGAAATTATATTCCAATAAACAAGATATATAAGGTTTCTGAACAGTATGTTACACATATTTTTGGGGGAAAATGTAAGTTACAACAAACTATACCTCTAAAGGTGAATCTGGCTCATCTAGCAGATGCTTTTCATTCTGTTTCCGCTGCATGGTTCCTGTAGAACTATGGTCCATGAACAGAACGTTCTGACTACTGGGTCTGACAAACTTGTAGTCACTGTTTCTGGAGTCCGTCGTCCTGTATACATCGTAGTTGTACACGTGCTGGAGAGTCCCAGTCCCTGTCCCCAAAGTGTCTGAGTAACGTGGTGGATAATATGGAATTACTGGGAGATTGGAGTGATAGAGGATTCGAGACTGTCTCCATCTGTATATTTTCACTGATATGATAAGCGTCAAACAAGTAATAAACAGAAATGAAACAACAGCTAAAGCTAAGACTAAGTAAAAAGTCAGGTTCTCATTGTATTCCTTGTCTTGCGGGAAGTCAGTGAACTCTGAAAGCAATTCAGGAAAGCTGTCCGCCACCACCACGTTAACACTGACTGTAGCTGAACGAGAGGGCTGTCCGTTGTCCTCCACTACAACAGTCAGTCTTTGTTTCACTAGGTCTTTATCAGTGACTTGCCTTATTGTTCTTATTTCTCCATTCTGTAAGCCAACTTCAAACAGCGCCCTCTCTGTCGCTTTCTGTAGTTTATAGAAAAGCCAAGCATTCTGTCCAGAGTCCACATCAACAGCCACCACTTTAGTGACCAGATAACCCACATCTGCTGAACGAGGAACCATTTCAGCCACCAGAGAGCCACCAGTCTGGACAGGGTACAAAACCTGAGGCGTGTTGTCGTTTTGGTCCTTGATCATTATTTTAACAGTCACATTGCTACTGAGTGGAGGGGAGCCTCCATCCTGTGCTTTAATTAGGAAGTGAAATTCCTTCAACTGTTCATAGTCAAAAGAGCGCATTGCGTGGATGACTCCACTATTAACACTAACGGACACATACGAGGAGACAAGCACTCCATTAACCGAAGAGTCTTCTAGTATGTAAGAGACACGGGCATTCTGGTTCCAGTCAGCGTCCCTAGCTTTCACTGCCAATATGGACAGGCCCGGTGAGTTGTTTTCCATAATATAGGCCTCATACGAGCTTCTCTCAAAGACGGGGTCATTGTCATTTACATCTGATATCTGTAAGGTGAGAGTGACGCTGCTGGAGAGAGAGGGTACCCCTTCATCAGAGCATGTGACTGTGATGTTATATTCAGCAGCTCTCTCTCTGTCCAGTTCACTGTCTGTCACTAAGCTAAAGAAGTTCCTGTCTGTCGACTTCATTATAAAAGGAATATTTTCATTTATAGAACATTGGACCAGGCCATTCTTGCCAGAGTCTTGGTCTTGAATGTTAATCATAGTTAGAACTGTATTGGGTTTGGCATCTTCTGATACAATATTTGATTTAGACATTACGTTAATCATAGGTTTGTTGTCATTCATATCTAAAACCTCAATTATTACTTTGCATGAATCAGTTAGCCCTCCCTCATCGATAGCTCGCATGTTGATCTGAAAATGTTGTTCAGTTTCATAGTCAATTGTTCCGACTAATCTAATTTCACCACTTTCTTCATTCACTACAAATATCTTATGTATATCACCCAAACTATTTGAAATTTTATATGTTATCTTTGCATTGGAGCCATGGTCTGCATCTGACGCGCTTACTTTAGTAACTGCAGTACCTTTCTGGGCGTTTTCAACAACAGTAGCTTTATATACAGGCTGTGAAAAAACAGGTGCATTATCATTCGCGTCTAACACGTTGATGAGAATCTGCATTGTTCCAGACATCTGTGGCTTGCCACCATCTACACCCGTCAAAATCAATGATAAATGTTCTTGTTTTTCTCTATCAAGTGGTTTTTGCAATACCATTTCAACATTCTTTGTTCCATCGGCTTGATTATGTAATTTCAAAACAAAATTATCTGATGGTTTAAGTACATAGGTTTGGAGACCGTTCGTGCCAACGTCAAGATCAATGGCTTCGTCTAATTCAAATTTTGCACCACTCACAGCTGACTCGCTAATTTTGAATTGTACCTCACTTTTTTCAAATGTTGGAGGGTTATCATTGATGTCTGTGATCTCAACTGTAATGCTGTAAAATTCCATAGGATTTTCCAAAATAATTTGGAAATGGAGAGCGCACGGCGTAGTCTTTCTGCACAGGGCCTCTCTGTCTATTCTCTCCTTGATAAGGAGGACTCCCCTGTCAATGTTCAGTTCAATATGTTCTAAGCTATCTCCAGTATATATCCGCGCATTGCCAGATTTAAGTCGTTTCACATCTAGTCCTAAATCCTGTACTACGTTACCAACTAAAGAGCCTTTCGCCATTTCCTCTGGTATGGAGTAACTGACCTGCCCAACAACTGATCTGAGAGAGAGGACCGAAATGAATAGGACTTGCCAACCCATTGTCCTTCCCGATATTTTATCCTCCAATAGAAAAAAACAAGGTATTCCGTGTAAAATCGCTTATATCCAAAGGCCTTGCAGAGTAAAATAATGTTACAACATTTTGGATATTACATTTTAAGAAGAAAAAAAATGGTAGAGTGGAGTGCGTTTACAAATGTCCTTCATCCCGCCCTTTGCTCTGCGTCCGTCTATTTCTCGTTTAAATGAATCGAGCTGATGGAGGAAGCATTGCTTCAAATAATCTCAAAAATTTCACACAGTGGTCAACAGCGTCCCTCGGAGGTCTAAGTATAATACTACAGATAAAATGTGCATTATTTTATGAGCATAACATGTGTGAGCCCTACAGGCCAAGATAAATGTCAATGATGATGTTTTTTCACGTTCATGAGCTTATATGCTTTCAAGTGGAACATTATTATGTTCTATACATTTTCATAGTTTGCTTATAAATGGCCTAAATACTGTGTCTAGGAAGTCAGATACCTAAAATTCCAATGACTTTTTAAACGATGAACACCAAATGTCGAAGAAATTACATGACAAATGAGTAACATTCATTTAATTGTTTTAGGAGTGCATGGCAGAATACAATGTTTAGCTACATTATTTTAAGATTGCAGCGGGGATTCTAAATTAATAGATGCATAAAAAGAAAAACAAAGTGGACAGAGTAATGGCTCAATTCAGAAATCAATTCTCAGGGCGATGTCAAAGGCAAAACTACAATACGACCAGCAAATTAGCATTTTAATATTTTTGGAGAGTCAAAGGTTATGAGGGAAAATGTTGAAGAAAACGACTAACCTCAAGCGGAGAGTCCGGCTCATCTAGAATGAATTTTTCACCCTGTATCCGCTGCATGGTTCCTATAGAATTGGAATCCATTATCAAAACGTTCTGACTACCGGGTCTGATGAATTTAGAGTCACTATTTCTGGAGTTAGTCGTTCGGTACACATCGTAATTGTACACGTGCTGGAGAGTCCCTGTTCCTGTCCCCAAAGTGTCTGAGTATCGTGGAGGATAATATGGAATTACTGGGAGGTTTGAATGATAGAGGATGCGAGACTGTCTCCACCTGTGTATTTTCACTGATATAATAACAGCTAGACAGGTGATGAAAAGAAATGAAACTACTGCCAAAGCCAATACCAAGTAAAACGTTAGGTTGTCATTGTAATCCTTATCGAGCGCAAAGTCAGAAAACTCCAAGAGCACCTCAGGAAAACTGTCCGCCACCACCACGTTAACATTGACTGTAGCTGAACGAGCGGGCTGTCCGTTGTCTTCCACTACAACAGTCAGCCTTTGTTTCACAGCATCTTTATCAGTGACTTGGCGTGTTGTTCTAATTTCTCCATTTTGTGAGCCCACCTCAAACAGCGCCCTGTCTGTTGTTTTCTGTAGTTTATAGGAGAGCCAAGCATTCTGTCCAGAATCCACATCAACAGCCACCACTTTAGTGACCAGATAGCCCACATCTGCTGAACGGGGAACCATTTCAGCCACCAGAGAGCCACCAGTCTGGACAGGATACAACACCTGAGGCGTGTTGTCGTTTTGGTCCTTGATCATTATTCTAACAGTCACATTGCTACTGAGTGGAGGGGAGCCTCCATCCTGCCCTTTTATGAGGAACTGGAAATCCTTGATCTGCTCATAGTCAAAAGAGCACGCTGCATGGATGACCCCAATATCTGCGTTTACAGACACGTATGAGGATACAGGCACTCCATTAACCAAAGAGTCTTCCAGTATATACGAAACACGGGCATTCTGTTTCCAATCATTGTCTCTAGCTTTTACTGAAAATATCGAAAGGTCCGGTGTGTTGTTTTCGATTATGTAGGCCTCATATAAGCTCCTCTCAAATATAGGCTTGTTGTCATTTACGTCTGAAATCTGTAAGGTGAGGGTAACGCTGCTGGAGAGAGAGGGTTCACCGTCATCAGAACACATTACGCTAATGTTAAACTCAGAGTTTTTCTCCCTGTCTAGCTCCCTCTCTGTCATTAAGATGAAGAAATTATCCGATGTCAACTGGATTATAAATGGAATGTTTTCGTTTATTTTACAATTTACTTCTCCGTTTCTCCCTGAGTCTGGGTCCTGTACGTTTATCATGGTCACGACTGTATTAGGTTTGGCATCTTCTGACACAACATTTGATTTAGACATCATATTAATACTTGGCTTGTTGTCATTCATATCTACAACATCAACTATTACTTTACATAAATCTGTTAGCCCTCCCTTATCACTTGCACGCACATTTATCTGGAAATGTCGTGTTATTTCATAATCAATATTTTCTATTAATGTTACCTCACCGCTGTCTTCGTCGACAAAGAACGTTCTCCGGACATCATCCAAAGTATTTGTAATTGAATACGTTATTTCACCATTTGAACCGTAGTCCGCATCTGATGCTCTTACGATGGCCAAAACTGTGCCCTTTGGGGCGTTTTCGGTTACCGTAGCTTTGTACACAGGCTTAATAAAAACTGGGGCGTTATCATTGGCGTCCAACACCGAAATTATTATTTGCATTGTCCCAGACATCTGAGGCTCTCCGCCGTCTATAGCCGTTAAGATTAAATGCACGTGTTGTTGTTTCTCTCTATCAAGAGGTTTTTGTAAGACCATCTCAACATTCTTTGTGCCATCCGCTTGATTATATAACTGAAGTGCAAAATGATCTGTTGGCTTAAGCACATAGCTTTGAAGTCCATTAGTGCCAACATCCAAATCCATTGCCCTTTCTAAGTCAAATTTTGCACCATTTACAGCGGATTCACTAATTTTAAATTCAATTTCAGTCTTTTCAAACGCTGGAGGATTATCATTAATATCTGTGATCTCAACTGCCATGCGATACAATTCTATAGGGTTCTCGAGAATAATCTGAAAATGGAGAGCACAAGGCGTTGTCTGTCCGCATATCACCTCTCTGTCTATTTGCTCTTTTATTACGAGCACTCCCATATCTACATTCAGCTCTATGTATTCTGTACTTTTTCCGGAGTAAACTCGAGCTTTTCCTAATTTAAGTCTTTTCACGTCTAAACCT
Source organism: Galaxias olidus (assembly GCA_026901105.3). Lineage (NCBI taxonomy): Eukaryota > Metazoa > Chordata > Actinopteri > Galaxiiformes > Galaxiidae > Galaxias > Galaxias olidus. The sequence goes on from JAPMUY010002337.1 coordinate 132,982, forward strand.
AAATCTTGCGCTATACTCCCGACTAATGATCCTTTTGCCATCTCTTCAGGAATAGAGTAACTGATCTGTCCGACAACTGAATTAACAGAGATGACCACCAGCAATAACAGTAGGCTTCCTTGCCCCTGCATTGTTCCATCAGACATATCCTCCACCGCGGTGTAATGTGAACTTTCCTCTGCAACTGTTGAGGAAAACTCCTTTCGAATTCAAATCCAAATAATGAAGAACAACTTCCAATTCCAGATTTTACGAACAAAGTAATTGCGGTTTCGAGCATCGAAAAACGGGGCTCTTTGTAAACAGAAGCGCTCTGTGTCCTGTCTTCTCTTTTAGCGTGCAGCCTGGGAACTGCTTGCAGCACTGTCCGAAACAGCAACATACTGGCCGACAGCGGCTCTCTCTGTTTAAAACACAATATTACAACGAAAATAAATCCCTGACGATCTGAAGAGGATAAATTAAAAAATGTTTGATGACTAAGACTTTTGATCAACAAATCAAACTTTCTATAATTAATGTACTTCAGAATGTACATCAGATTCAGGATATGGTCTGATGGAACAATGCAGGGGCAAGGAAGCCTACTGCCATTGCTGGTGGTCATCTCTGTTAATTCAGTTGTCGGACAGATCAGTTACTCTATTCCTGAAGAGATGGCAAAAGGATCATTAGTCGGGAGTATAGCGCAAGATTTAGGTTTAGACGTGAAAAGACTTAAATTAGGAAAAGCTCGAGTTTACTCCGGAGAAAGTACAGAATACATAGAGCTGAATGTAGATATGGGAGTGCTCGTAATAAAAGAGCAAATAGACAGAGAGGTGATATGCGGACAGACAACGCCTTGTGCTCTCCATTTTCAGATTATTCTAGAGAACCCTATAGAATTGTATCACATGGCAGTTGAGATCACAGATATTAATGATAATCCTCAAGCGTTTGAAAAGACTGAAATTGAATTTAAAATGAGTGAATCCGCTGTAAATGGTGCAAAATTTGACTTAGAAAGGGCAATGGATTAATCAAAAATAACCATATGTTTGCAGCACGGAGGCTCAATGGTTAGCGCTGTTGCCTCACAGCAAGCAGGTTCTGGGATCAAACCCCACCTCAGCCAAGGGCCTCTCTGTGTAAACTTTGCATGTTCTCCCCGTGTTTGTGTGGGTTTCCTCCCACCATCAAAAAAACCACTGCTTATTCAACTTGAGTTGGTCTGTGTGAGCAAGTCTGGCGCAAAATGTCGTATAATGTTGGGTAAGCAAGTCTGGCGCAAATTGGCTGCCGTGGTATCACTCAGACTGAGTGTTGTGTTTGATAGCTGTCGGTCCATTCGTGGTTCGTTCTGTGTTGTTAATTGGCAACCAATGTACAAGTATCTAGAAAAGCGCTAAATAAAATGAATTATTATTATGTTTTTAAGAAGCTTGAAGCTTGCATTTAATTGAGAGCATTACGGTCACTGTCCATGGTGCTGAAAGGATAAGGCAATGACCTAAGTATATGCAAATTGTCGTAAGTGTGTGCAAAAAAAAAATTAAGATATAATAACAGAGTATTCTAGCAAACTATACCTCTACAGGAGTGTCTGGTTCATCCAGAAGATGCTTTTCATTATGTACCCTCTGCATCGTTCCTGTAGAGCTGTTATCCATTATCAGAACGTTCTGACTACCGGGCCTGACAAACTTGTAGTCACTGTTTCTGGAGTCAGTCGTCCTGTACACATCGTAATTGTACACGTGCTGGAGAGTCCCAGTCCCTGTCCCCAAAGTGTCTGAGTAACGTGGTGGATAATATGGAATAACTGGAAGATCGGAATGATAAAGGATGCGTGACTGTCTCCATCTGTATACTTTCACGGATATAATAACGACTAGACACGTGATGAAAAGAAAGGAAACAACAGCCAAAGCCAATACCAAGTAAAACGTTAGGTCGTCATTGTACTCCTTATCGTGCGTAAAGTCAGTAAACTCCGAGAGCACCTCAGGGAAGCTGTCCGCCACCACCACGTTAACATTGACTGTAGCTGAACGAGAGGGCTGTCCGTTGTCCTCCACTATAACAGTCAGTCTTTGTTTCACAACATCTTTATCAGTGACTTGACGTAGAGTTCTCATTTCCCCATTCTGTAAGTCAACTTCAAACAGTGCCCTGTCTGTTGTTTTCTGTAGTTTATAGGAGAGCCAAGCATTCTGTCCAGAGTCCACATCAACAGCCACCACTTTAGTGACCAGATAGCCCACATCTGCTGAACGAGGCACCATTTCAGCCACCAGAGAGCCACTAGTCTGGACTGGGTACAGAATCTGAGGCGTGTTGTCGTTTTGGTCCTGTATGATTATTTTCACAGTCACATTGCTACTGAGTGGAGGGGAGCCTCCATCTTGTGCTTTAATTTGGAACTGGAAATCCTTGAGCTGTTCATAGTCAAAAGAGCGCATTGCATGAATGACTCCACTATCTGCACTTACTGATACATATGAAGAGCTGGGCACCCCATTAAAGGTAGAGTCCTCTAGTATGTAAGAAACACGGGCGTTCTGGTTCCAGTCAGCGTCTCTTGCTCTTACTGTAAAAACAGAAAGCCCCAGTGCGTTGTTTTCTGTAAGGTATGCTTCATACGAGCTTCTCTCAAAGACAGGTGCATTGTCATTTACATCTGATACCTGTAAGGTGAGAGTGACGCTGCTGGAGAGAGAGGGCACGCCCTCATCAGAGCATGTGACTGTGATGTTATATTCAGCAGCTCTCTCTCTGTCCAGTTCACTGTCTGTCACTAAGCTAAAGAAGTTCCTGTCTGTCGACTTCATTATAAAAGGAATGTTTTCATTTATAGAACATTGGACTAGGCCATTCTCGTCAGAGTCTTGGTCTTGAATGTTAATCATAGTTAGAACTGTATTGGGTTTGGCATCTTCTAATACAATATTTGTTTTAGACATTATGTTAATCGTAGGTTTGTTGTCATTCATATCAACAACATCAATTATTACTTTGCATGAATCAGATAGCCCTCCCTCATCGATAGCTCGAATGTTGATCTGAAAATGTTGTTCAATTTCATAGTCAATTGTTCCGACTAATCTAATTTCACCACTTTCTTCATTAACTTCAAATATTTTACGTATATCACCTAAACTATTTGATATTTTATATGTTATTTTTCCATTAGAGCCATGGTCTGCATCTGACGCGCTCACTTTAGTAACTGCAGTACCTTTCTGGGCGTTTTCAACAACAGTAGCTTTATATACAGGCTGTGAGAAAACAGGTGCATTATCATTAGCGTCTAACACGTTTATGATTATCTGCATTGTTCCAGACATCTGAGGCTCGCCTCCATCAACGGCCGTCAAAACCAATGTTGCATATTCTTGATTTTCTCTATCCAGAGATTTTTGCAACACCATTTCAACATTCTTTGTTCCATCGGCTTGATTATGTAATTTCAATAGAAAATTATCTGATGGTTTCAGCATGTAACTTTGGAGACCATTTGTGGCCAAGTCAAGATCAATGGCTCCGTCTAATTCAAATTTAGTACCAGCCACAGCTGACTCGCTAATTTTGAATTGTACCTCATTTTTTTCAAATGTTGGAGGGTTATCATTGATGTCTTTGATCTCAACTGTGATGCTGTAAAATTCCATAGGATTTTCTAAAATAATTTGAAAATGGAGAGCGCATGGTGTAGTCCTTCTGCACAGGGCCTCTCTGTCTATTCTCTCTTTGATTACAAGGACTCCCATGTCTAGATTCAGTTCTATATGTTCAACGCTGTCTCCAGTATATATACGCGCTTTACCTGATTTGAGTCGTTTCAAATCTAATCCTAAATCCTGTACTATATTACCAACCAAAGAGCCTTTCGCCATTTCCTCTGGTATGGAATAACTGATCTGCCCAAGAACTGAACTGAGAGAGAGGAACGAAATAAGCAGCACTTGCCATCCCATTGTTCCAGAAATATTATCCTCCAATTGAAAAGAAAAACAAGGTATTCCGTAACAATCGCTGATATTCCAAGACCTTGCAGAGCAAAATATTATTAGAAAAATTGTGGATAATCCAACATTTTAAGAAGAAAAAAATTTGCTCCGCGAGCGTTCAGAATTTCTTTTAACCAGCTCTTTGCGCTGGGTCCTTGTGGTTCTTTTATCAATACTGCTGCAAATCGTCTCTAAACTGGGACGGATTGGTCAACAGCGTCCCTCTGAGTTCGATGTATTGAACTACAGAGAAAATGTGCATAATCCCGAGAGCATCAAATGTACTGGCTTCTTAAAAGAAGTGTTTGTTGGATCAATGTCCCAGGTAGGCCTAATGTTACGTTTTCTCAAATCCATGAGTCAATGCTATCAAGTGGAAAAGAGTAGTGTTAGATAGGATTTTAATTGATGTCTTATAACCGATTTCAGTAGTCTATCCAGGATGTCAGATACTTAATTAAAAATCCCATGATTTACTTGCCTTCAAACCGAATTATTCCTGAATATTGAGATAGTCGTCTAAAAGGTAGGCCTATTGATTTTTGAATGGACCCAATTTTATACATTTAGATATGTAAAAGAATGAATTATGTTCCTTAGTGTAAGGTTCAGAAGTTGTTAATTCATATTTAATTCAAAAAATATGTATTTGCAATGTTTACAGTTATGTACATGTTTAAGTATTTACATCAGCATCTTTAAAACATTTAAGTGCACTGCCCATCGAACCTTCACGTTACATTAGGATAGCAGACTACAACGCTTAGCCACATCATTTCAAAGATTGCAGAAGGGATTCCAAATTCACAAACACAGTAGCACGAAACTCCGTGAGCATAACACACGGTTTGCAGGTTCCATTTTTTTGCTACAATAATCACGCAAAAGTCACTTTTTGACTGTCCATTTCATGCACGATTTTCTCATTCATTCAAATAGGCTGGTCCTCCTACATATAACCATTGCACACTGTTTCCACGTTTATCGTATATTTATTTTAAGGAATTAATTGATGACAATAGGCTACACTTTAACAAGTAGGCTACATGATGCAAAAATATTTTTAATGTATTAAGCGTTAATCAACGAAAGATCCTTCAGAGAACTTGTACACCTTACAAATTCCTGGAGTACCCCTAATGAAAATGTACACGTTTACCTTAGTCTAGATAACTGGTAATATATTTATTATAGCTTGTGATAAACATGTCCCTTGTAGCTTGTTTGATGGTAATCGTAGATACATAGTTTTTAATACAACTCTACAGTGGCACGGCCCAGGTTTTGCCAAGCTATACTAAACGCGTTTGCATGAAGAACCACAAATCTGATTAAATAGGGATCCGTTGCGGAATGCATTTATACAATCCTCAAAGCAATCATGGAGTTAACCCTCCTGTTTTCTTCAAATTTACTAGCATTCTTTATCATTGTGATTTTAACCTCCAGAAAATTGTAAGTTGAATTGTTATCAAAGGCCATGTTTTCTTTACGTATCTTTGACTATACATAAACCTCAATTTAAATAAAATACACCCCCTGGCCTAACTTATCAAGTTTATTGAGTTAAGTAATTAGGGTTTCCCCTCCCCATGTCTTGTGAACTATCAGTACTTCTGCAGGCATGCATATGTTTTGGAAGGGCGCTAAATCTTTGGGATGTGTCTTGAAGATAATACAATACATAGCAAAAATAACCAGAGCAAAAGTTTCTATATTTCATATAAGTTGTATACAGCTTAGGGTCAAATTGGTCCATACAGTAGGGTACATGACATTACATGGAAATTAGTGGCGCAGTGAGATAAGCACCAAGATAAGGTAGTATTTTTTTTAAGTTTTCGGCGCAGGTTCAAAACACAACACATAGGAGAACATTGTGCATGTAATGCATTCTGGAAAAGTGACATTTGCGTGAGTAGGCTTATATAAGCAAAATGGAACATGTAAACCGGAGTTTCGTGATACTGTGTTGCAATTCACATTAATGCAGAAAGAAAAAGAGGTGGACAGTGTGATGGCTCAATTCAGCACATTCGCTAAGGTGATGCCAAAAGCGAAATGATACGACCAGCAAATAAGCAGTGAATCAATTTTACATTTTGGAAAGTTAAAGGTTTCCACAAAGATTTTAAATGAGATATATTGTTAAAAACTACTAACCTCAAGCGGAGAGTCCGGCTCATCTAGAATTAAAGTTTCACTCTGCATCCGCTGCATGGTTCCGATAGAATGGGAGTCCGTTATCAAAACGTTCTGACTATCGGGTTTGACGACCATATAGTCCCTATTTCTGGAGTCGATCGTTCGGTACACATCGTAATTGTACACATGTTGTAGAGTCCCTGTCCCTGTCCCCAAAGTGTTTGAGTAACGTGGTGGATAATATGGAATAACGGGGAGACTAGAATGATAAAAGATGCGAGACTGTCTCCATCTATATATTTTCAAAGATATAATCACCACTAAACATGTGATGAACAAAAACGAAACAACAGCCAATGCCAAGACTAAGAAAAAAGTAATGTTATCATTGTAGTCCTTGTCGTTCGAAAAGTCAGTGAACTCTGAGAGCACTTCAGGGAAGCTGTCCGCCACCACCACGTTAACATTGACTGTAGATGAGCGAGAGGGCTGTCCGTTGTCCTCCACTACAACAGTCAGTCTTTGTTTCATTAAGTCTTTATCATTAACTTGTCGTATTGTTCTTATTTCTCCGTTCTGTGAGCCCACTTCAAACAGTGCCCTGTCTGTTGCTTTCTGCAGCCTGTAGGACAACCAAGCGTTCTGTCCAGAATCCACATCAACAGCCACCACTTTAGTGACCAGATAGCCCACATCTGCTGAACGAGGAACCATTTCAGCCACTAGAGCGCCACCAGTCTGCACTGGGTACAGAACTTGAGGCGTGTTGTCATTCTGGTCCTGAATGATTATTTTCACAGTCACATTACTACTGAGTGGAGGCGAGCCTCCGTCCTGAGCTTTTACGCAGAAATGGAAGTCCTTGATCTGTTCGTGATCTAAAGAGCGCACTGCATGGATTACTCCACTATCGACCGTAACAGACACGTACGCAGAAACGGACACTTCATTAACCAAGGAGTCTTCCAATATGTATGAAACACGTGCATTCTGTTTCCAATCATCATCTTTAGCTTTCACTGAAAGCACAGAGAGGCCCGGCGTGTTGTTTTCTATCATGTAGGCCTCATAGAAGCTCCTCTCAAATATAGGCTTGTTGTCATTTACGTCTGAAACCTGTAAGGCCAGAGTGACGCTGCTGGAGAGAGAGGGCTCACCGTCATCAAAACACAAAATGCTAATGTTATACTCAGAGTTTTTCTCCCTGTCAAGCGCGCTCTCTGTCATTAAGATAAAGACGTTATTGGACGTGGACTGAATTATAAAAGGAATGTTTTCGTTTATTTTACAACTGACTTTTCCATTTCCCCCAGAGTCTGGGTCCTGTACGTTTATCATGGTCACGACTGTATTAGGTTTGGCATTTTCTGATACGACATTTGATTTAGACATTATATTAATGTTTGGCTTGTTGTCATTCATATCGACAACATCAACTACAACTTTACATGAATCTGTTAGCCCTCCCTCATCACTTGCACGCAAATTAATCTGGAAATGTCGTGTTTTTTCATAATCAATATTTTCTATTAATGTTACCTCACCGCTGTCCTCACCGATATGAAACGTTCTGCGGACATCATCCAAAGTATTTGTAATTGAGTACGTTATTTTACCATATGAACCGTAGTCCGCATCTGAAGCACTTACGGTGGCCACAACTGCACCCTTTGGGGCGTTTTCGGTTACCATAGCTTTGTACACAGGCTTAGTAAAAACTGGGGCGTTATCATTGGCGTCCAACACCGAAATGACTATTTGCATTGTTCCAGACATCTGAGGCTCTCCGCCGTCTATAGCCGTCAAGATTAAATACACATGCTGTTGTTTCTCTCTGTCAAGAGGTTGTTGTAAGACCATCTCAACATTCTTCGTCCCATCCTCCTGATTATATAACTGAAGTGCAAAATGATCTGTTGGCTTAAGCACATAGCTTTGCAGTCCATTAGTGCCAACATCCAGATCCATTGCCCTTTCTAAGACAAATTTTGCACCATTTACTGCGGATTCACTAATTTTAAATTCAATTTCACCATTTTCAAACGCTGGAGGGTTATCATTAATATCTGTAATTTCAACTGCTATGCTATACAATTCCATAGGATTCTCGAGAATAATCTGAAAATGGAGAGCACAAGGCGTTGTCTGTCCGCATATCACCTCTCTGTCTATTTTCTCTTTTATAAGAAGCGCTCCCTTATCTATACTCAGCTCGATGTATTCTGTATTTTCTCCGGAGTAAACTCGAGCTTTTCCTGATTTAAGTCTTTTCACATCTAATCCTAAATCTTGCGCTATACTCCCTACTAACGATCCTTTTGACATCTCTTCAGGAATAGAGTAACTGATCTGTCCGATAACTGAATTAACAGAGATGACCACCAACATTAGCAGTAGGCTTCCTTGCCCCTGCATTGTTCCATCAGACGTAGCCTATAATCTTCCGTTGTGTAACAATGTGAACGGTCTTCAGCAAACCTCGGAGGAAAACTCCTTTGATTTCAAATCCACATATTGAAGAAGAACTTTCAATTCCAGCTTTTAGGAGCAAAAATAATTACGGTTTCAAACATCAATGTTCGGGGAACTTTATAAACCCCTATATGCCGCTCTGTGTCCTGTCTTCTGTCTAAGCGTGAAGCCTACTGAGTACTGCTTATAGCCCTTTCCGATATAACAACAAATTGGCCAACAGCGGCTCTCTCAGTTTAAAACAGAATACTACAACGAAAATGAATCCCTGAGGATCTGAGAAGTATAAATGGGAATATTTGGACCACTACTTTTGAGCAACAAATCAAACTAACTATATTACATATTCTTCACATTAATCAGATTGTTATAAGTGTGTGCAAAATACAAATAAATAAGAATAACGGAGTATACTAGCAAACAATACCTCTAAGGGAGAGTCTGGTTCATCCAGGAGATGCTTTTCATTATGTATCCTCTGCATGGTCCCTGTAGAACTGTTGTCCATTATCAGAACATTTTGACTGCTGGGTCTGACAAACTTGTAGTCACTGTTTCTGGAGTCAGTCGTCCTGTAAACATCGTAATTGTACACGTGCTGGAGAGTCCCAGTCCCTGTCCCCAAAGTGTCTGAGTAACGTGGTGGATAATATGGAATAACTGGGAGATTGGAATGATGGAGGAAGCGAGACTGTCGCCATCTGTATATTTTCACTGATATGATAAGCACCAGACAGGTTATGAAGAGAAAAGAAACTACAGCCAAAGCCAATACTAAGACAAATGTCAGGTTGTCATTGTGCTCCTTTTCATGCGTAAAGTCAGTAAACTCCGAGAGCACCTCAGGGAAGCTGTCCGCCACCACCACGTTAACATTGACCGTAGCTGAACGAGAGGGCTGTCCGTTGTCCTCCACTATAACAGTAAGCCTTTGTTTCACTAAATCTTTATCAGTGACTTGCCGTATTGTTCTTATTTCTCCGTTCTGTAATCCCACTTCAAACAGCGCCCTGTCTGTTGCTTTCTGAAATTTGAAAAACAGCCATGCATTCTGTCCAGAATCCACATCAACAGCCACCACTTTTGTGACCAGATAGCCCACATCTGCTGAACGAGGCACCATGTCAGCCACCAGAGAAACACCAGTCTGGACCGGGTACAAAATCTGAGGTGCGTTGTCATTCTGGTCCTTGATCATTATTTTAACTGTCACATTGCTACTTAGTGGGGGAGAACCTCCATCCTGTGAATTTACGTGGAACTCGAAATGCTTAAGCTGCTCATAGTCGAAAGAGCGTAAAGCGTGGATGACTCCACTCTGAGCATTAATGGATACATATGAGGAGACAGACACTCCATTAACCAAGGACTCCAACAGCATATATGAAATACGGGCATTCTGATTCCAGTCACCGTCTCTTGCTTTGATGGTGGAAATAGACAAGCCGGGTGCATTGTTTTCTATAATGTCTGCCTCATACGAGCTTTGTTCAAAGACAGGTGGATTGTCGTTTACGTCTGCTATTTGTAAAGTTATTGTAACGCTGCTGGAGAGCGAGGGCAAGCCTCTATCAAAACAATTCACACTTATGTTATACTCAGATTCTCTCTCTCTGTCCAATTCTCCGTCTGTCATTAAGCTGAAAAAGTTATTTGAGGTCGACTTAATCATAAAAGGGATATTTTCATTTATTTTGCATTGTACTTTTCCATTTTCCTCTGAATCTTGGTCTTCAATATTTATAATCGTTAAGACAGTATTGGGTTGTGCGTCTTCTGAAATCACATTAGATTGTGACATTATCTGAATATCAGGTTTGTTATCGTTCATATCTATGACATCGACTATCACTTTACATGAATCTGTCAGTCCTCCATCATCACTAGCTCGTAAGTTTATCTGAAAATACCTGGTCTTTTCATAATCAATATTTCCTATTAATATAACCTGTCCATTCTCCTCATTTACATCAAACATTCTATTGGCGCTGTCCAATGTATTGGATATTGAATAGGCTACTCTTCCATTTGAGCCATCGTCAACATCTGACGCACTGACTGCCGTCACAACAGTGCCTTTAGGAGAATTTTCAACCACAGTGGTTTTATATACGGGCTGAGTAAATACGGGCGCATTGTCATTGGCGTCTAACACCGTTATGAGAATCAGCATTGTTCCAGACATCTGAGGCTCACCTCCATCTATGGCCGTCAAAACTAAAGATACATAATCTTTTTTTTCTCTATCTAGAGGTTTCTTTAAAACCATTTCAACATGCACAGTGCCATCTGCCTGGTCCTGACGCTTAAGTTCAAAATGATCACTTGGCTCAAGCACATAGTTCTGTAGACCATTAATGCCGACGTCAAGATCAAAAGCTCCGTCTAATATAAATTTCGCTCCGCGCGCAGCAGCCTCGCTGATTTTGAATTTCACTTCGCCATTTTCAAACAGTGGAGGGTTATCGTTAATATCTGTTATTTCAACAGTGACACTATACAATTCAATTGGATTCTCGATAATAATCTGAAAATGTAGAGCACAAGGCGTTGTCAGCCCGCACAGCATCTCTCTGTCTATTCTGTCTTTGATTGTGAGGATTCCTCTCTCTTTATTCAGTTCGATGTATTCAGCAGTATCTCGAGTATAAAGGCGAGCTTTACCTGATTGTAGTCTTTGTACAACTAAACCTAAATCTTCTGCAATGTTACCAACTAAAGAGCCTTTCGCCATTTCCTCTGGTATTGAGTAACTAACCTGTCCGAGAACTGAACCGAGAGAGAATACTGAGATAACCAATGCTAGCAATCCCATTGTTCTGATCGACACTTTCGCATCGAAATAGGAATATTGTTTTAAATCCGTACCGTTACATCCATTACGTTTCAGAGCAAAATATCAACAACAAAAAATCCCAAGATCCAACAAACCCGAACAAATATCAAAACGTATACTCTTCTTTTAAAGTGTTCTATGTAATCAAGCCCATTAGTTCTCCGTCTGCTTTTCCTCTCTCAAGTTCGTCTAAATGAAAGAGGAGGTAATGGTGTCGCAAACTGCAAAAAACAGGCAAACAGCGTCTCTCTGAGTTCAGAGTGTATTATGACACAGGGAAGACTCACGTTTCAATGCATTAGACCTCAATTTCTCGACCACCTTGAAAGAAAGATCGCTGTTTAAAGTGATGAAAATATACTGCTAAACTACTAAATAGCAATTAGTCTCTGAATCATGTTCATTCACATAGATACAAGGATTACACATTGAGCATATACAATGAATGTTTAGAGCGAGGGACATTTGACTGCATGTCAACTCACGTTTCTGCTGTATAAAATATGTCACTGTCCAAGGCACTGAAAGCCCCCCCCCCCCCCCCCCCCCACACACACACACACCCACGCACACACATACACACATACACACAAACACACACATACACGGTCATACACGGAGGTTTTACCCCACTCGACAAAGAACAAATCTGAAGTATAGAACAGGAACGAAACGGATGGTCAGCGTTCTGCAAGCCAAAAAATGAGGTCATATGATATAAATGTATGCAGACATAAAAGTAAAAAAATAATAATCACGTTGCTGCCAGATTAGTGTATTAACAAACAATAGTGTTTTCTAATATTAATACATTATTACAGTTCATACCTCCAAAGGTGAGTCTGGTTCATCTAAGAGGTGCTTTTCACTCAGCTATTCTTGAAGTTTAAACAATATTTGCGCATCTGCTGGTGTTATATTCAGTGCATTTATAAAAGCGCTATGAATAACACTCAGTATATTACCTTCAAAAACTTAAGGAAAATCCTCATGTTTAAAAACAGAATTTGGAATGGAGGGGAAACTGTGCAAGGTGCTGACCATGGTGCTGAAAAAAGGTTACGTGGAGGTCACTCAATAACAGGTTGTTTGATACATTCTTTCGTTACCTATACAAATCATGGAACAACAAAATATAATCAAACAACAAACTTTACCTCTATAGGAGAGTCTGGCTCATCTAAGAGGTGCTTTTCACTCTGTATCCGCTGTATCGTCTCTGTAGAATTGGGGTCAATAATCAGAACATTCTGACTGTTGGGTCTGACGAACTTGTAGTCACTGTTTCTGGAGTCAGTCGTCCTGTACACATCGTAATTGTGCACATGCTGGAGAGTCCCAGTCCCTGTCCCCAAAGTGTCTGAGTAACGTGGTGGATAATATGGAATAACTGGGAGATTAGAATGATAAAGGATGCGTGACTGTCTCCATCTGTATACTTTCACGGATATAATAACGACTAGACACGTGATGAAAAGAAAGGAAACTACAGCCAAAGCCAATACCAAGTAAAACGTTAGGTCGTCATTGTACTCCTTATCGTGCGTAAAGTCAGTGAACTCCGAGAGCACCTCAGGGAAGCTGTCCGCCACCACCACGTTAACATTGACTGTAGCTGAACGAGAGGGCTGTCCGTTGTCCTCCACTGTAACAGTCAGTCTTTGTTTCACAACATCTTTATCAGTGACTTGACGTAGAGTTCTTATCTCACCATTCTGTAAGCCAACTTCAAACAGCGCCCTGTCTGTTGTTTTCTGTAGTTTATAGGAGAGCCACGCATTCTGTCCAGAGTCCACATCAACAGCCACTACTTTGGTCACAAGATAGCCCACATCTGCTGAACGAGGCACCATTTCAGCCACCAAAGAGCTACTAGTCTGGACTGGGTACAGAATTTGAGGTGCGTTGTCGTTTTGGTCCTGTATCATTATTTGCACAGTCACATTGCTACTGAGTGGAGGGGAGCCTCCGTCTTGTGCTTTTACGAGGAATTTGAAATCCTTGATCTGTTCATAGTCAAAAGAGCGAACTGCATGGATGACTCCACTATCAGCACTAATTGATACAAGTGAGGAGACAGGCTGCCCATTAACAAAAGTTTCCTCTAGTATATAAGACACACGGGCATTCTGGTTCCAGTCAGCATCTCTAGCTCTCACTGTGAACACAGAGAGGCCCGGTGTGTTGTTCTCTACAATGTTGGCCTGATATGAGCTTCTCTCAAAAACAGGCACATTGTCATTTACGTCTGAAATCTGTAAAGTGAAAGTGACGCTGCTGGACAGAGAGGGCACGCCCTCATCAGAGCATGTCACACTGATGTTATACTCAGAGGCTCTCTCTCTGTCAATATCCCCATCTGTTACTAGAATAAAGAAATTGTTTGCTGTTGTTTTAATTATGAAAGGAATGTTGTCGTTTACAGTACATTGTACCTTTCCATTCACGCCCGAGTCTGGATCCTGGATGTTAATCATCGTTACAACTGTGCTGGGTTTCGCGTCCTCCGATATTATACTTGTTTTAGACATAATATTAATAATGGGATGGTTATCATTAATATCAACAACATCAACTATTACTTTACAGGAATCGGTGAGTCCCCCATTATCATTTGCTCTCAGATTAATCTGGAAATGTCTTGCTTTTTCATAATCAATATTTCCAATTAATTTCACTTCACCACTTTCTCCATCTACCTCAAAAATTTCTTTTTTACTATCCAACGTATTGGAAACTGAATACGTAATTTTTCCATTGGACCCTTCATCCACATCTGAAGCGCTTACTACGGTCACAATTGTGCCTTTTGGAGCATTTTCAATAACGGTAGCCTTGTATACAGACTGAGTAAAAATAGGAGCATTGTCATTGACATCTAACACCGTGATGGAAATTTGCATAGTTCCAGACATCTGTGACTCACCTCCATCTATGGCCGTTAAAATTAAAGAAATGTTTTCCTTTTTTTCTCTATCAAGCGGCATTTGCAAAACCATTTCGACATTTTTAGTTCCATCAGCTTGATTATGCAACACAATTGCAAAATGATCGGTTGGCTTAAGGACGTAGCTTTGGAGGCCATTAACTCCGACGTCCAGATCAACGGCCCTATCTAATTCAAATTTTGCTCCACTCACTGCGGACTCACTGATTTTGAACTGAACTTCGTTCTTTTCAAATGTTGGAGGGTTATCATTTATATCTGTAATCTCAACCGTGATACTATAAAATTCCATTGGATTCTCTAATATAATTTGAAAATGTAAAGCGCAGGGCATCGTCTGCTCACAGAGTGCTTCACGGTCTATTTTTTCTTTAATAAGGAGCACTCCTCGGTCTTCATTCAGATCGATGTATTCGATGCTATCAGCGGTAAAAATACGAGCTCTGCCTGATTTCAATCTTTTCAACTCTAAACCCAAATCCTGAGCTACGTTACCAACTAACGAGCCTCTTGACATTTCTTCGGGAATGGTGTAACTGACCTGCCCAAAAACTGAACTCAGAAAGAAGACAGAGATAAACTGTACTTGCCAGCCCATTGTTCTGCCCGACATTTTTCCTCCGCAAATTTAAAGAAGAGCTTTCGGTGTAATTGTGTTTATATCCTGTGTGATATTCCTTCAGATATTAAATTCAAACGTCAAATCAAACTTTTGGCTCATTATCCACTCCATCAATCAAATGATTCGTGTAAAATCCGTGTGTTTATTCAGTCTGTTACTTGGACGGTCCACTTTGTGTCTGTGTCTATCTTTACCTCTCTAGAAGATCAGATAAATGGGGGAGGTAACAGCACAAGTCCACCCTTACACGTTAACATACTGGCCAACAGCGGCCCTATGAGTTCGAAGTGTTACACTACACCTACTGCAGAGCTGAAAGGTTTGTGGTCCATGTAGGTCAGCTATTCTCGGAGTCTAACAATACTTGCAATACAATACTAACAATCTCATTTATAACAGAGCTATAGATAACACTCAATAAATTACCTTGACAACCTCATGTTTGAAAACAGAATTTGAAATGGAGGGAAACTATGATTATTCGTTGAAAGAAAGTATATAGCTTGTCTATGCAAGTTGCTGGCCATGGTGCTGAAAAGATGTGACGCTGAAGTGACTCCATAAGAGGTTGTTTGAAATGGCGGTAACACTTTGTAATATCTTTCAGTAATAGGCAGTTATTAGACCATCAATAAACTACTATCTCATTATTAGTAAGTGTGTGATAATGATTTACAAATTATTCTAATAGATGAGTTACTGTATTTATAGATTAGGAAATTATGAATTTGAAGATGATCATTATCATCTGATTAGACAAAGAATCAATGCAGAGTAACAGGAAAATACCTGTAGGAAGCAGACTGAACCAACCAAGAATGTGCACTTCATGTCAATGCAAAGTTCTCAATCCAAAAAAACAAACAAAAGAAGTTATTAATCTTTTAGAAATTATTTCTAGATAATTATCACATTTTAATAATACAAAGATTCTAGTTTATTATTAATGATCTATTAACTGCTTATTAATTAAAGTTACTTTAAAGTGTTACCGATGTAGCTTTCGTTACAAATGGAGGATCACTGAAATATAATCAAACAACAAACTTTACCTCTATAGGAGAGTCTGGCTCATCTAAGAGGTGCTTTTCACTCTGTATCCGCTGTATCGTCCCTGTAGAATTGGGATCAATAATCAGCACATTCTGACTGTTTGGTCTGACAAACTTGTAGTCACTGTTTCTGGAGTCTGTCGTCCTGTACACATCGTAATTGTGCACGTGCTGGAGAGTCCCAGTCCCTGTCCCCAAAGTGTCAGAGTAACGTGGTGGATAATATGGAATCACCGGGAGATTAGAATGATAGAGGATGCGAGACTGTCTCCATCTGTATATTTTCATGGATGTAATAACGACCAGACATGCTATGAAGAGAAAAGACACTACAGCCAAAGCTAATACTAAGTAAAACGTTAGGTCGTCATTGTACTCCTTATCGTGCGTAAAGTCAGTAAACTCCGAGAGCACTTCAGGGAAGCTGTCTGCCACCACCACGTTAACATTGACTGTAGCTGAACGAGAGGGCTGTCCGTTGTCCTCCACTACAACCGTCAGTCTTTGTTTCAAAACATCTTTATCAATGACTTGCCGTACTGTTCTTATTTCCCCATTCTGTAATCCCACTTCAAACAGCGCCCTGTCAGTCACTTTCTGTAGTTTGTATGAAAGCCAGGCATTCTGTCCAGAGTCCACATCAACAGCCACCACTTTAGTGACCAGATAGCCCACATCTGCTGAACGAGGCACCATTTCAGCCACCAGAGAGCCACCCGTCTGCACTGGGTACAGAACCTGGGGCGTGTTATCATTCTGGTCCTGGATGATTATTTTCACAGTCACATTGCTACTGAGTGGAGGGGAGCCTCCGTCCTGCGCTTTTACGAGGAATTTGAAATCATTGATCTGTTCATAGTCAAAAGAGCGCACTGCATGGATTACTCCACTGTCAGCACTAACAGACACGTATGAAGATACGGGGATTCCATTAACCAAAGAGTCTTCTAGTATGTAAGACACACGGGCATTTTGTTTCCAATCGTTGTCTCTTGCTTTTATCGAAAAAATAGAGAGTCCCGGTGCATTATTTTCTGCAATGTAGGCCTCATATGAGCTCCTTTCAAAGACAGGTGAGTTGTCATTCACATCCGAAATCTGTACGGTTAGAGTGATGCTACTGGAGAGAGGGGGTACCCCCTCATCAGAACATGTCACACTGATGTTATATTCAGAGGCTCTCTCTCGGTCCAGTTCACTGTCTGTCACTAAATTTAAAAAATTATTTGAATTTGAAGCAATAGTAAATGGAATGTTTTCGTTAAGGAAACACTGAACTATGCCGTTTTTCCCTGAGTCGGAATCTTGAATATTTATCATCGTTACAACCGTACCCGCCTGAATATCTTCAGCTATCAAACTTGATTTTGTCATCACAGTTATTATCGGTTTGTTATCATTCATGTCAAGGACTTCGATAATTATTTTACATGAGTCAGTTAATCCTCCTTCATCACTTGCCTCTACGTGAATTTGATACTGTGGTGATTTTTCATAATCAATGTAACCTATCACAGTTACCTCTCCACTATTTTCATTAATTTTAAACAATTCAGAAACATCATCCAGAGAATTTAATATTGAATACTTGACTTTTCCGTGAGAGCCCTCATCAGAATCTGACGCAATGACTGAGCTAACAGATGTTCCTTTTTGTGAATTCTCTGTAAGTATAGCCTTGTAGACTTTTTGCGTAAAAACAGGAGCATTATCATTTACATCAAGTACAGTAATATGTATCCGCACTGTTCCAGACAACTGGGGCTCACCGCCATCCAGTGCAGTCAACACTAATAAGAAGTGTTCTTGTATTTCTCGATCTAGTGGCTTTTGCAAAACCATCTCTACCATATTCTCACCATTGGACTTGCTTTGTAATTTCAGAATGAAATTGTCACTTGGTTTTAAGAAATAGTTTTGGAGATCATTTTCACCAACATCTAGATCCATTGCTCTTTCCAATACAAATGTTGCTCCTGTACCAGCTGATTCACTAATTCTAAATTTTAGTTCACCATTTTTAAAAGTCGGAGCATTATCGTTCACGTCAGTGACCTCGACTGTGACACTATACAATTCCATTGGATTCTCTAGTATAATCTGCAAATGCAGAGCACAAGGCGTCGTCTTTCCACAGAGAACCTCCCTGTCTATTTTTTCATGTATAAGGAGCGCTCCCCTTTCTTTATCCAGCTCGATGTATTTTGCACTATCTACAGTGTATATCCGAGCTTTACCAGATTTCAATCTCTTAAAATCTAAACCTAAATCTTGTGCTATGTTACCGACTAAGGAACCTTTCGCCATCTCCTCGGGTATTGAATAACTGACCTGCCCAAAAACTGTACCGAGAGAGAGAACATTGAAAAACAACAGTACTTGCCGTCTCATTTTCTTTTCCAAATTCAGCTGAACCCTAAAATAAACTATTATTCCGTTAGACAACCAATTTAATTCCAAACGGTTACAGGGTAAAACATGAACCGAAAATTCGTTTATATTCGACAAAGAAAGAGCAAAAGACCGACAGCTCGGCGTCTCCTTGTTTAGTATTCCCTGTTACCCGGATTGGAGCTCTGCGTCGGTTTCTCTGCTGAGATGACGGGGGAGCCGGGGAGGTACATTTCCTCAAATTTGCAATATAAGCTACACCACGGGCAACAGCGGCCCTAGGAGTTCAATTGACTGAACTGCAACAAGTGATAGCCCAAACAATAGGTAAATGAGAAAAGAAAATGTTTACATATTTATATAGCGCTGTGCAAAAGTTTTAGGCAGGTGTGAATGAATGCTTTAAAGTAAGAATGCTTTTCAAAAAAATATAAATGTTAATAGTTCATTTTTTATCAATTACTACAATATAAAGTGAGTGAAAAGAAAATCTATTGCAAATACATTTTGTGACCACCCTTTTCCTTCATAACACCATCCCCTGCCTAAAACGTAGGCACAGTACTGTGTATGTATATACCTGTTACGACACAGTTTGTAGATTTGAGTGCAACCGTATTTGCAAAAATGACTAGGCTATCATGCCTTAACGGCTCGAGGACAAACAAAAATCTGTTGTTTCAATGCAGTTTTCACGCCAGCAACCACACACAAAGGCAGCAATAACTTTGTTTGCCTATTCAAGCATACATCCCATAGTCCCATAGAATCATTTGAAAATGTAGAGCACATGGCATCGTCTTTCTGCAAAGTACCTCTCTGTCTATTTTCTCTTTAATGACAAGTACTCCTCTTTCTTTAAATAACTCAATATATTCTTCACTATCTCCAGTGTTAATACGGGCATTACCTGACTTCAATCTGTTTATATCTAAACCTAAATCTTGTGCTATGTTACCAACTAGAGAGCCTTTTGACATTTCCTCGGGAATAGAGTAACTGACCTGCCCGAGAACTAAACCAAGAGAAAAAATCGAGATTAACAGTATTCGCCACCGCATTCTTATGTCCGAAATTTTCTTACTTTTCAAAAAGACGATTAAATCGGTGAAAATTGTGCAATAGTTCACGACATTTGTTAAAAAAAATTAAATATAAAATCTGGTTATAATCCGAAAATCAGAAACAAAGATTTCACATAAAGAATAACCTTTGTTGCAGGGATTCAGTGTTTCACGCTTTCTCCATCGGCTATATCAAGATGATGAGGGAGGTACTGCAGCATATTTACTCTAAATCCTCAACACACTGGCCAACAGCGTCCCTAAGAGTAAGAACGAATAAACTGCAAGAACATAAGAAAATAAATAAATCCATTTAAAGGGATGATACATTGACCTTGACTAACATACTGTATAAATTAAACCTAAAGATTGGTCCTGCACGAATTGCTATATATATATATATATATATATATATATATATATATATATATATATATATATATATATATATATATATATATATATATATATATATATATATATATATATATATATATATATATATATATATATATGTGTGTGTGTGTGTGTGTGTGTGTGTGTGTGTGTGTACAAATCAAATACAAAGCGTGCATCAGCATCGAATTCAACAATGTACCCCTGTCCATGGTGCTGAAATGCCAAAATAATGGGAAAATGCCTTAAGTGCGTTAAATATGCGTAATTAATACAATACAAAACGAATAAAAAATATATCTTAAAATGGCACGGATTAGCCAACTAACCTCTGACGGAGAGCCTGGTTCATCCAACATGCTTTTTTCACTTTGAATTCGTTGCACCATACTTGTAGAACTGGGATTTTTTATGAGAGTCTTCTGACTGCTGGGCTGAAAAAATGTACAGTCACTTTTTCTGGAGTCTGTGGTCCTGTACACATCGTAATTGCACAGATGCTGGAGAGTCCCAGTCCCTGTCCCCAAAGTGTCTGAGTAACGTGGTGGATAATATGGAATAACTGGGAGATTAGAATGATAAAGTACTTGAGACTGCCTCCATCTGTATACTTTCACGGATATAATAACCACTAAACACATGATGAACAAGAAAGAAACGACAGCTAATGCCAAAACTAAGTAGAAAGTCAAGTTATCTGATTCTTTTCCGTGAGTAAAGTCAGTGAACTCGGAGAAAACCTCAGGGAATCTGTCCCCCACTACTATATTGACATTGACTGTGGCTGAACGAGGTGGATGTCCGTTGTCCTCCACTACAACAGTCAGTCTCTGTTTCACATCTTTATCACTAACTTGCCGTATAGTTCTAATTTCACCATTCTGTAAGCCAACTTCACACAGCGCCCTGTCTGTCGCTTTCTGTAGTTTATATGAGAGCCAAGAATTCTGACCAGAGTCCCCATCGACAGCCACCACTTTTGTGACCAGATAGCCCACGTCTGCTGAACGAGGAACCATTTCAGCGACGATTGATCCGCTCGTCTGAACTGGGTAGAGAATCTGAGGGGCGT
Organism: Galaxias olidus; assembly: GCA_026901105.3. Taxonomy (NCBI): domain Eukaryota; kingdom Metazoa; phylum Chordata; class Actinopteri; order Galaxiiformes; family Galaxiidae; genus Galaxias; species Galaxias olidus. The sequence goes on from JAPMUY010002337.1 coordinate 153,971, forward strand.
TGTCGTTCTGGTCCTGGATGATAATTTTCACAGTGACGTTGCCACTGAGTGGAGTGGAGCCTCCATCCTGCGCTTTTACGTTGAATTGGAAATCCTTGATCTGCTCGTAGTCAAAAGACCGCACTGCATGAACGACCCCACTGTCAGCACCGATGGACACAAATTCGGAGACGGGCACTCCATTGACCGATGAGTCCTGTAGTATGTAAGAAACACGAGCATTCTGGTTCCAGTCCGCGTCTAATGCTTTTAATGTGAATATAGAGAGTCCAGGTGTGTTGTTTTCTTTAATATATGCCTCGAATGAACTTCTCTCAAATACAGGCGCGTTGTCATTCACATCTGCTATCTGTAAGGTTAGAGTGACGCTGCTGGAGAGTGAAGGAACACCCTCGTCAGAGCAAGTCACCCTGATGTTAAACTCAGAAGCTATCTCTCGGTCTAATTCACTGTCTGTCACTATTGTGAAAAAGTTATTCGCCGTGGATTTCATCGCAAAAGGGACGTTTTCATCTAGAAAGCATTCTACGTTACCATTTTTATTAGAGTCCAGATCTTGAATGTTCAACATGGTTACAACTGTTCCCGGTATTACGTCTTCTGATATGCTGTTTATTTTCGACATGATATTGATTATCGGTTTGTTATCATTTACATCAACTGCTTCAATAATTACTTTGCATGTATCAGAGAGACCCCCCTGATCAGCAGCCTGAACATTAAGTGTCACAGGGTGAAGTGACATGCCAATAATCCACTTACCTAAGGACACAGCTGCAATTTATTTGTTATTAGGAAGGGGATTGGCTATATTAGACTATAAAACCTTGTCTTGATTGTTTTTGAGGGAGTTGAGCAGGAGATGTTTTTCTGCCCCACCGTTTATTTTGGAATAGCGGACCCACCAATTGGCTGTCACTATCGAACAATTTCGGGTGGAACGCTGCCCTCTGAGATCCTTGTTTCTCAAATGAACGAACGAACGAGTGAGTAAGTGAGTGCGTGCGTGCAAACGTCTGTGTGGGTGCGCTGCTTCTATCTTCCAGTACGGACAGGTGATTGCAGTAAGGAGGCGAACTGCTGTGGCGAGACTGGGCTGGCCTGGGTAACCCGACGGTCCTAAACAGGAAACCTATTTAGGTCTACTTCGGAGGGGAAGGGCCAATGACTACGTTGCTGATCGGCGGTCTAGTGCACGACTGCGACAGCCACGATTATCCTGACCGGCGGTGGTTTACATCGAGGGGCGGAGCCATTGACGACAGCATTGGTGACGTTCCAGCATAGCTGTGTGGGTCCTGTGTCCAGGTCCCAAAGACTCTTGACTCCTTATTTTATTTGGGGGAGTTATTGTAGCGACAGTGATGAGGAGGGGTTTTATAAGGGGTCTTGACTGTTTTATGATGAAATTGTAATAAAGTATATTTTTCATATACTTTCCTTGTCCTGGTCATCTGTGTGGAAGTGCGTGCCGGAGAATTGTAAACCCTGTGTCGGGTGGAGTTATTAGGTGTTTACCCAAAACCGTGACACCTCTTAATTGGCGTAGTCGGCAGGACAATCTCCAAGCGCACATTCTACACAGTTGATCATGAGTGAGGAGGATAGAGTAGGGCACCCTAGTTCTTCCGGGATGAGTTTACCTCAGTCCACCCCTGTAACTATGCCTTGGTTTATGTGTTCACCCTGGGTCCCAAAGTTTACCGCTGAGGGTGGGGTTAGGTTTGGGGAGTGGCAGGCTCAAATGGAGGCAATACTGAGGGCCCAAGGACTGGCAGAGAGGCAGCAGATTGATTTCATCATGAGCGCACTAGACGGCCGTGCTAAGAGGGAGGCCATGTTGTTTAGTGAGGAACTAAGAAATACACCCGCTTCTTTATGGACTGCATTACGGGACCGGTTTGGGGTTCTCACACCTACAGCCGAGGCCAGATCTCGTTTTTTTGACTGTGCTCAGAGAGGAGGTGAATCTGTGCAAGAATATCTCCTTCGCTCGCGAGAGCTGTTTTATAGATGGCGAAGGGCAGAACCGGATGGGTCTGCCAAGGATGAATCTACGCTGCAAGATCAATTCATAAAAAATCTGAAGGAGGGCGAAGTAAAACGGGAGCTCAAGACATTGGTGCGACGTACTCCAGGAGTAACATTCCAGGAGGTGAGTGAGGAGGCTGAGGCATTGGGCAGGGAGATGATGTCCAGGGATTGTCGTGCCTGTTGTACTGTTCCCACTACAGTCGCTGCTGCTTCTACTATTGTCGATCTGGAGAAATGGAAGGAGACTGTACGGGCTGAACTACGGCAAGAGATGAAGGAGCAGTTGACTACGCTGACAGAGACTTTGGTCAAGGAAGTTCGGCAGAGTATTATCAGCGCTGAGGCTCCTCCCTTACAGAGGTATGAGCAAAGAGGGCAGATAATTAGTGGGCAGTATCGTCCTCTTACAACCAGTAGGAGAACCCCTTTCCAGTGGGACAGGCAGGGCAGGCCAATCTGCTTAGAGTGTGGGCAGCCAGGCCACATCCAGCGTCACTGCCCTACACAGGGAGACCCAAAGGTGCCGTTAAACTGGAAACCCCGGCCACTGTAGGGCGAGTGGTTGGGGATATGGACAGACAAAATGAGGGCCCTGGGAAGTCCGCTGTGGTGGGGATGTGCCCTCGAGTGGAAGTGGAGGTAAGCGGAGTAAAACTACCATGTATGTTGGATACTGGATCACAAGTAACAATGTTTAGTCTCAGTTTTTTTCAGAAATGGCTTGGGCATTTACCAATCCGAGAGTCAGCCAACCTCAACTGGCTCACCCTAAAGGCTACCAATGGCCTGGACATTCCCAACATAGGCTACGCTGTTGTGGACTTTATGGTAGGGGGGCTAAAGGTCCTGGAGAAGGGGATTGTTATTGTTAAGGACGAATGTCTTGGGGCAGATCAAGGGATCCTTGGAATGAATGTGATAGCCCATTGTTGGAAGGAGCTGTTTCAGGGAACTTCAGAGGGTGCCACTGGATTTAACTCTTCCTTAAGTGGGGAGGCCAGGAGAGAGTGGCAGAAGGCCTTCGCTGTTTGTCGGCGGGTCATTCAGACCCAAAAATCCGATGAGATGGTCGGCACAGCCCGGTTGGGGAAAAAGGACCAGAATCGCATTCCAGCAAATTGTGAGAAACTATTGTGGGCCAGGGTTGTTGGGTGCAGTCCCTCAGACTGTTTTTGCTTGGTAGAGGACCGTGGGGTGGGGCTGAATGGCAGGTTGCCCGGTCCGTTGTGAGGGTGCAAGATGGACGGGTTCCATTACGACTGCTGAACCTGCAACCCTACTCACTGGAACTGCCTAGACGTCGCCCATTGGCCACAGTAACCGTCCTAGACCCATCCCAGATCTGTGGGGAGAAGGATTTGGTGTTGCGTGAGCAGGGACCAGGAGAAGTTGAGGTCGACGTCAAGACTGTTCAGTTGAAACCCAAAGGGCACCCTCCAGTAGACCTTCCTCCAATAGAAGGTCTGACTCCAGAACAACAACAGAAACTGGAGGAACTTTTAGTCAACTGGACCAGTGTTTTTGCAGCCCATGAGGAAGACTGTGGCAGCACAGATGCAGTTCTACACCGTATCCCTACCGGGGACTGCCCCTCCAAGCCGGGAGCGCTATCGTCCTGTTCCTCCAACCCTGTATCAGGAGCTTCGGCAGCTGCTGTCTGGAATGCTGGACTCTGACATCATCTCAGAAAGTTCAAGCCCCTGGGCTGCACCCATCGTCCTGGTGAAGAAGAAAGACGGGACTTGGAGGTTCTGTGTTGATTACCGCCGGCTCAATGCCGTCACTCACAAGGACGCCTTCCCTCTCCCTCGGATTGAGGAGTCCCTGACGAGCCTAAGAGCAGCAGCATGGTATTCGACCCTCGACCTTGCCTCCGGGTACTGGCAGGTGAAAGTGGACCCACAGGACAAGGAAAAGACTGCGTTTACGACACCCCTTGGGCTTTTTGAATTCTCCAGGATGCCCTTCGGGCTTTGTAATGCCCCTGCCACCTTCCAGAGGCTGATGCAGAAGTGCTTAGGAGACAAGGTACATGATTTCCTTTTGATTTATTTGGATGATGTTATTATCTATTCATCTGACTTTGACTGTCACCTACAGCATCTTGAAAAAGTGTTTCAGCGATTTGCTAAGTATGGACTAAAACTACAGCCTCAGAAATGTAAGTTCCTACAGAAGCAGGTGGTCTACTTGGGGCATGTGGTGGGTGAAGCTGGGGTTGCTACTGACCCAGAGAAGATAGCTGCCGTTCGCGACTGGCCTCGACCCGAGACAACCACCCAGGTACGCTCCTTCCTCGGCTTTGCTGGCTATTATAGACGGTTTATCCCCTCTTTCTCCAGGATTGCCTCTCCTCTCAATGGCTTGCTGACTGGCATTGCGATGCAGGGAAAGAAAAGCCGTCCAGTGGTGTGGACCTCCGAGTGCCAACAAGCATTTGAACACCTTAAAGCCGCCCTGTTGAGTGCCCCCATCCTGGCATATGCAGACTTCACCAAGCCATTCATCCTGTATACGGACGCTAGCCTTGATGGTCTGGGGGCAGTGCTATCTCAAGTTCAAGGCGACAAGGAAAGAGTTATCGCCTACGCCAGCCGGAGCCTGTCGCTGCCCGAGAGAAATGATCAGAACTATAGCTCATTTAAATTAGAGCTATTGGCTCTGAAATGGGCGGTGACTGAAAAGTTCCGGGACTACTTGTGGGGGACAGAAGTCACCATATACACAGACAATAACCCATTGGTCCACCTTGACACTGCAAAACTAGGGGCAGTTGAGCAGCGGTGGGTGGCCCAATTGGCCAGCTTCCAGTTTGAGGTGAAGTATCGTCCTGGCCACTCCAACCAGAATGCGGATCTTCTCTCTAGACTTCCCAGGACTGAGGGACTGGTGTGCTCAAGCCAGGAGGGAGAAGGGGAGAAGGAACTGCGACAGGAGCCGGCTGAGGGAGGACCTGACTGGGGCCAGATTCAGCAGGACGATCCACACCTCAAAGCCCTGTCTGAGAGGGTTAGCCAGGGTAAGCTGCCTGTTGGCCGGGCCCGAGAAGACTCCCCTTGGGAGGAGAGACGATGGTGGAGAGAATGGGACAGACTGGCCATGCGGGATGGAGTCCTTGGCCGAAAGGTGTGGGATGCAGTCGAGGACACCTGGAGGTGGCAGATCTTAGTACCTGGCACGGCTACCGAGGGCTTATGGCAGAAGTATCATACTTCTTTGGGCCATTTGAGTGCTGGTCGGATTGAAGCAGCATTGAGGAAGGGATTCTACTTGCCCCGTCTAGGAGAGGATGTGCGACGTTGGATCATGGAGTGCCCACATTGTGTGCAGAGGAAACCTGGGCCAGGGGTCCGGGCACCCCTAGTCCCAATCACCACCAGCTATCCCCTGGAAACTGTGGCCATTGACTATCTTTCCCTGGGTCGGCCTGGCGACACATACCCGTATCTGCTTGTCATGACGGATCTCTTTTCCAGATATGGCTGGGCAGTCCCGACAAAAGACCAGACCGCTGAAACCACTGTGAAAGCCCTTTGGACAGCCATAGTACAACATTGGGGTTTCCCCGAACAATTCTTGAGTGACCGGGGGGCTGCTTTTGAATCTGAGCTCGTGGCCCAGTTCTGTCAGGTGTATGGGTGTAAAAAGATCCGCACTACTCCTTACAGACCTCAAGGTAATGGAGCTTGTGAACGTTTTAACCAGACATTGCTGTCTCTCCTGGGGTCCTTGGGGGAGGATCGACAAAAGAGATGGCCGGATTACCTGCCAATGTTGCTTCAAGCCTACAATAATACTGAGCACAACAGCACTGGACTAACCCCTTTCTTTGTCATGTGTGGCAGGCATGCTCGTCTTCCTGTGGATGTGATTTCAGGTGCAGAGCCTATGAGACCACGGATGGACCTAGATGGATGGGTCCAGCACCACCACAACCAGCTCTGCCGGGCCTACCGCCAGGTTGAGGCCAGAACCCAACATCAGCAGAAGCGGGATAAACAGCGGTACGACAGACGAGCCAAGGATATCCCGTTGGTGGCCGGGGAACGGGTGCTCCTGAGGAATTTTCGCCGGCGTGACCAGGGTAAGCTGGCTCCTCGATGGCAACCAAAACCTTTTATTGTCTTAGGACAACTCCGGCCTGGACTACCTGTCTTCCGTATCCGGCCCGAAGGAGGTGGAGTTAGTCGGACAATTCATCGCAATCACCTGCGACCTTGCCCCTACTCAACCTCTCAGGAGACCCCTGTTGTGGTGCCTCCCAGTCAAAGGCAACCAGAAGATGTGCTCCCAGAGCAGGTCCCCAAAGCAGATTGGCACAATTATACCTGGTATCCGGTCCATGCCCCCATGGCCCCGCCAGCTGTCGAGCCTGCTGCTCCCCTGGGGGGCCAAGATGTTAGAGGTGAGGAGGTTGAAACCTTAGACCGGGAGGGGGGGTGAACTACGTAGGTCCAAAAGGGAGAATCAAAGACCCCCACTTAGATACTGTTAATAGTTGGGACGACTATAGAAAAAGGGGGGGTGAATGTCACAGGGTGAAGTGACATGCCAATAATCCACTTACCTAAGGACACAGCTGCAATTTATTTGTTATTAGGAAGGGGATTGGCTATATTAGACTATAAAACCTTGTCTTGATTGTTTTTGAGGGAGTTGAGCAGGAGATGTTTTTCTGCCCCACCGTTTATTTTGGAATAGCGGACCCACCAATTGGCTGTCACTATCGAACAATTTCGGGTGGAACGCTGCCCTCTGAGATCCTTGTTTCTCAAATGAACGAACGAACGAGTGAGTAAGTGAGTGCGTGCGTGCAAACGTCTGTGTGGGTGCGCTGCTTCTATCTTCCAGTACGGACAGGTGATTGCAGTAAGGAGGCGAACTGCTGTGGCGAGACTGGGCTGGCCTGGGTAACCCGACGGTCCTAAACAGGAAACCTATTTAGGTCTACTTCGGAGGGGAAGGGCCAATGACTACGTTGCTGATCGGCGGTCTAGTGCACGACTGCGACAGCCACGATTATCCTGACCGGCGGTGGTTTACATCGAGGGGCGGAGCCATTGACGACAGCATTGGTGACGTTCCAGCATAGCTGTGTGGGTCCTGTGTCCAGGTCCCAAAGACTCTTGACTCCTTATTTTATTTGGGGGGAGTTATTGTAGCGACAGTGATGAGGAGGGGTTTTATAAGGGGTCTTGACTGTTTTATGATGAAATTGTAATAAAGTATATTTTTCATATACTTTCCTTGTCCTGGTCATCTGTGTGGAAGTGCGTGCCGGAGAATTGTAAACCCTGTGTCGGGTGGAGTTATTAGGTGTTTACCCAAAACCGTGACATAAGCTCAAAATGTTTCTTTTTCTCATAATCTATCTGTCCAATCAATGTAATTACACCGTTATCTTGGTCAATTTTAAAAAGGCTGGCTGCCCCTGATTTTGGAATATAATATGAAACTTTTCCGTTTATACCTTGGTCTGAGTCAGACGCGCTTACTCTCGTTAAAACAGTGCTTAAAGGGGAATTTTCTGTTATGCTAGCCCTATACACTATCTGAGAACAAATAGGGGCGTTATCATTGGCGTCAAGCACAGTGATAAGAATTTGCATTGTTCCAGACATCTGAGGCTCGCCTCCGTCAACGGCGGTCAAAATTATTGATATTTGCTCTTGTTTCTCTCTATCTAAAGACTTGTGTAATATTATTTCTACATGCTTACTGCCATCATCCCCTACAAGAGTTTTCAGTGCAAAATTATCAGTAGGTTTAAGGGTGTAACTGCTCAGACTGTTTATTCCGACATCATTATCTATTGCTCTATCCAAAACAAAACGCGCTCCTGTGTTAGCAGACTCGCTAATTTCATATTTTATTTCACTTCTTTCAAATATTGGAGGGTTATCATTTACATCAGTAATTTCAATAGTTGCTGTGTAAAATTCCATTGGATTCTCCAAAATCATTTGAAAATGCAATGCGCAAGGAGTTGCTTCGCCGCATAATTCCTCTCGGTCTATTTTTTCTCTGATGACGAGAACGCCACTTTCTGTATTTAGCTCAATAAATTCGGTATCGTCTCCAGTATAAATGCGAGCTTTACCTGTTTTGAGTCTTTTTCGATCCAATCCTAAATCTTGAGCTATGTTTCCGACAATCGAGCCTTCGCTCATTTCCTCAGGAATTGAGTAACTGACCTGCCCTTGAACCGAATGGAGCAATAGAATTGAGGTGATCAAAATTAATTGCCATTCCATTGTTCTGCCAGCAAATGTCTAAGCAAAATTAAATCACATGAATCCAGAATTAATTACATACATTGCCGCTGCATTTCTGAGCAAATAATCAGTTGAAAATCAGGTTATAGACCATAAGTCAAATCGAAAGAATCCAATCTGTATTCGCGATGACTTCTCACTGAGCTGGACTGCGCGCTCGGTGTCTGTTTATTTCTCTGGCATGTTGATGGGGGTGTTACTCCTGCAAATGTGCTCTAAGCCTGGACACACTAGTCAACAGCGACCCTAAGAGTTCAAACCACTGAACAACATAAACCAATGGATTCATATTCTATAATGCTCTATTTATTGGCTATCAGTATTTGATTGTAATTTGTACGATTTTTCTTTAATGTTCCAGATAATCCAGCATGTAAATTGTCCTAAACATATACTCTGCATCTTAATTCAGGGCACAAATTCACAAAATAAACAAATAAATTATCGAATGTGGACTGTGAGGTTGAATTGCTTATTACTATTACATTAAACATTTAGAGAAAAAGCCAACATGCACCTATTCAGAACTTGAAAATAAACGAATGGAATGTAATCTGCACCACCACAAAGAATAACTGACAAAGTCCTTATCCATACTTCCAAAAAGCACTACCACTTTATTACAGAACAAATGGGTATTTGTGCAGTGATACAGTAGCTCATTGCAAAATTGTCAGATTTTTCATCGATGAGTGTTTCATTCAACAATTCTTGTATTGCCCCTCTGACAATGGGGTCCATTATCAGATCTGAACGTTTTGACTATAGGCTCTGACAATCTTACTGTCAGTCTTTCTAATCTATAGAATAACTCGTCCTGTGCACATCTGAATTGTATAGCTGATTTGTACAGTTGAGGTGCAGTTCATGTCTCTAAGTGTCTGAGTAACTGGGTGGATAAAATGGAATAACCGAATGATGGAACGATCAATGCCAACACCTAAATTATCCTTGTCCTCATTGTTGTGCTGTGAACTCCGACCGTTGGGGACGCTGTCTGCTTCATTTAGCTCCAGTTTTGGGTGGATCCAGTCTAATTTAACTATTTTAGAAATTAGGATCATAGACCTTTTATTCTCCATTCATAATCCTTATTTTGTAATGCGTCAGATTTTATAGAATAGTCTAGGCATATAATGCTCAATGTGTCTCAAGGTGTCTCTCTCCTAATTTTATAATGAGAATAACTCTTTAGTTATTCAGTTGGATGTATTCTGTATTATCTTTAATATAAATTCGAGCAAGGTCTGATTTCAGTCGTTTCAAAACAAATCCTAAATCTGGTACTATATACAAATTTAAGAGATTATCACAATTACTATTGCATTCAATTAATATTGAGAGACAGGAATGGGATGATCAACAGGGCGTTACTAGCCATCTCATTTTCGACGACAGTAAGTGTTTTCTCTCCAAATTGAGTTAAAATGTAATCTGTTACACATTTATTATTACATTCAGCTATTTCAGAACCAAATATAAATTTTTAATTGCATATATAATTTTTAATTTGAATGTATTTCATATTATCAAATAAAGAAGTAAGGAGTAGATGTTTAGTTGTATTTAGCACATGAACAATACCAGTCAAAGGTTTGGACATACTGTCCCATTAAAGTGAATGGGAAAGTGTGTCCAAACATTTGACTCAGGTCAAGTCTGATGTGAGTAAGAAAGCCATTGCGACGAAGGCAACATAAGAAAAAGAGGCTTGCTTGGGCCATGAAGCCCCGCCAGTGGAATACTGAAGACTGGAAGACGGGTGTGTTACGGACCGATGAATCAAAATGTAAATCTTTGCTTGATCATGCAGGGTTTTTGTACACCGTCGAGTAGGCAAAAGGATGCTTACTCAGTGTGTGACACCAACTGTCAAACATGGAGGAGGTAGCGTGATGGTCTGGGGCTCTTCTGCTGAATCTACGGTCAGCGATTTTGCAAGAGTGACCGGCATGCTGAATCAAAAGGGCTATCACAGGATGTTGCAGCGCCTAGTTGGTCAGGGGTTCATCCTACAGCGAGATAATGACCCAAAACATACATCGAGGCTATGTCAGAACTACCTTTGAGGAAAAGAAGAAGACGATAGGCTTCAAATAATGTAATGGCCAGCACAGTCTCCAGACTTAATTACCATCGAGGTTGTTTGGGGTGAACTGGCCAGCAGGGTGAAAGCAATCAACCTACAAGTGCAACACATTTGTTGGAACTTCTGCAACAATGTTGGAAACAAGTTCCTGAACAATATTGGATTTTTGATTTGTAGAAAAAATGCCACGAACGTATTCCGCTGGTATTATTTTGTAAAGAGTTTCAGGCTTTGTCTTTTCTACGAAAATAGTCCCAATAGTCAAAACTGACCATGGCACACCAAGAGGTTATTATTTTTGCAATAAAGTTAAATGTTTTCAAAAGTGCTGGGCAGACACTGACAAACGTTCTCTCTCTTCATTCAACCATGTATTGTGCTATTCTTTTTTTTTCTTTTCTTTTTAACAACAATGTCGGTTAAGATTATGTCAACGAGGCCTATTTGCATAAGTTCCAAATAAAAATAAAAACTTTCATAAATACAAAACATAAAGTATACAATCAGGTGACATTGTATGTGTAATCATGGAAATTACATTAGAATAAAAAACATTCAAATACGAATAAGGTGTTGATAAGCAAAATATACTGGAGTCACATCAAACCAGTATGATTGTGAATGCCTGAGGTTATTTGAAAAACACTGCCATGTAAAAAACTGCGTAAGGCAAAGGGTTTTTCAAAAATTGCTAACAAAAACCATAAGGACACCTGTGGCAAACTAACCTCGAGAGGAGAGTCTTGTTCATCCAGCAGGTATTTTTCATTATGTTTCCTCGTCATCGTCCCTGTAGAATTGGGGTCCATAATCAGAACGTTCTGACTACCGGGTCTGACGAACTTGTTGTCACTATTTATGGAGTCAGTTGTCCTGTACACATCGTAATTGTACACGTGCTGAAGAGTCCCTGTCCCTGTCCCCAAGGTGTCCAAGTTCCGCGGAGGATAACATGGAATAACCGGAAGATTGGAATGATATAGACCACGTGATTGTTTCCATCTGTATATTTTCACGGATATTATAACAACAATACACGTGATGAATAAAAATGAAACTACAGCCAAAGCCACTACTAATAAAAAAGTCAAGTTATCATTGTATTCCTTTTCGTGCGTAAAGTCAGTGAACTCTGAGAGCACTTCAGGAAAGCTGTCCGCCACCACCACGTTAACATTGACTGTAGCTGAACGAGAGGGCTGTCCGTTGTCCTCCACTACAACAGTCAATCTTTGTTTCACAACATCCTTATCAGTGACTTGCCGTACTGTTCTTATTTCTCCATTCTGTAATCCCACTTCAAAGAGCGCCCTGTCTGTTGCTTTCTGCAGTTTATAGGAGAGCCAAGCATTCTGTCCAGAGTCCACATCAACAGCCACCACTTTTGTGACCAAATATCCTATATCGGCTGAACGAGGCACAATTTCAGCCACTAAAGGTCCGCTAGTATGGATAGGGTACAGAACCTGAGGCGTGTTGTCATTCTGGTCCTGTATCTTTATTTTCACAGTCACGTTACTACTGAGTGGAGGGGAGCCTCCATCCTGTGCTTTTATGCAGAAAGAAAATTCTTTGATCTGCTCATAGTCAAAAGATCGCATTGCATGTATGACCCCACTATCAACGCTGACGGACACATATGAAGAGACAGACAGTCCATTAACCAAGGAGTCTTCTACTATATAAGAAACACGGGCATTCTGGTTCCAGTCACCGTCTTTAGCTTTCACTGTGAATATTGAGACACCCGGCGTGTTGTTTTCTATGATGTAGGCCTCATAAGAGCTTCTCTCAAAGACAGGTTCGTTGTCATTTACATCTGATATCTGTAATGTGAGAGTGACGCTACTGGAAAGAGATGGCCCACCCTCATCAGAGCACGTTATGCTGATATTATACTCAGTGGTTCTCTCTCTGTCTAGCTCGCTATCTGTCACTACTGAAAAGAAATAATTTGATGAAGATTCAATTACAAATGGAATATTTTCATCCAAAAAGCAATTTACTTTTCCATTGTTATTCGAGTCTGGATCTTGAATGTTAATCATAGTTACAGGCATCCCTACTTTCACGTCCTCAGATATGCTGTATATTTTAGACATAATGTTGATGGAGGGTGGGTTATCATTTATATCGAGCACTTCAATTATAACTTTACATGAATCCGAGTGTCCTCCCTGGTCCGTGGCTAAAACATCGATTTCGTAATTTTTTATTGTTTCATAATCAATTGTTCCTGTTAATACAATAACACCGTCATCCATGCTTATTCCAAAGAGATTCGTAAATCCTGATTTTGGAATGGAGTATGTGACTTTTCCATGTATACCTACATCCGAGTCTGATGCACTAACTGTAGTTAAAACCATGCCTTTATGAGCATTTTCCAAAACACTAACCTTGTACTCGGCTTGCCCAAAGACAGGTGCATTGTCATTGGCGTCGAGCACGGTGATGAGTATTTGCATTGTTCCAGAAAGCTGCGGTTCTCCCCCATCTACAGCGGTCAATATCAGAGATATATGCTCCCTTTTCTCGCGGTCTAAAGGCTTCTGTAAAACCATCTCTACATTTTTACCACCAAGCTCTCGACTGCGGGTTTTTAGAACAAAATTATCTGTGGGTTTCAATGAATAGCTGAGGAGGCCGTTTACCCCAACATCATAGTCGGTGGCTTTCTCCAACAGAAAACGAGCTCCTGTAATGGCAGACTCGCTGATTTCATATTTAATTTCTTTATTTTCAAAAGTCGGAGGATTATCATTTACATCCATTATTTCAATGGCAACCGTATAAAATTCCATCGGATTCTCTAAAATGATCTGGAAATGCCGAGCACACGCCATTGTATGCTGGCAAAGCGACTCTCTGTCAACCTTTTCTTTGATAAGTAGTGACCCTGTTTCTTTATTCAGCTCAAAATGTTCGTTAGTGTCTCCGGTATAGATACGAGCTTTACCTGATTTTAATCGTTTAATGTCCAAACCTAAATCCTCCACTATATTGCCGATAACAGAGCCTTTAACCATTTCCTCCAAAATGGAATAACTCACCTGCCCGATAACTGAACTGATAGAGAAAACCGAGATAAACGCCAGTAATTGCAGTTGCATTGTTCTGTCAGACATGTTCTTGAAAAAATTAAAGTAACTTTAAATCAGGAAAGCAGACTTTAGTCCAGGATGTTTTGTAGTAAAAAAATTGCTAAGGAAATATATCCAAAGTCAACCCATCCGAAACAACAGAATCGAAGATTGGAGCTTTGATCTACGTGCTTATTGTTGTCTATAGGCTCAGCGAATGTTTCTTTCGCTTGCAGTAAAGTAGAATACTTTGGGAGGGACTGCTAAACATTTTCAGTTTCGTTGCGTTAAACTGGTCAACAGCGGCCCTGAGAGTTCAAAACGGTGAACTACAAAAAAAGTGTGAAAACAACAAATGGCTGAGCATTTCATATCTGATAAAAAAGGGTCAAATTGCACATTCAGTCATTAAGTGTTCGAGATAAAAATGCTTAGGATGCTCTAATCCTAATTGTTTACTTATTTTAGGTAATAGCCTAAGCGTAGGTGATCTCCAGATGTAGGCTATACGTATCGATTCTAAATCGGGACAAAATTATGCCATCAGTCAAACCAATTCGAGGACATTGGTCAGAAGAGGAAGAAAATGTGAACTAATACCAACACCCTTTGGTCCTGATTACCGAGGAGGCAGACAGATGCGTATGAGCTCTATATCGAGCAAGTCAGCCGAAAGTCCACAGCGCGTAGCTGTCCATGGTGCTGAAATGGACGCCACGGTCGTAAACATATTAGAATGCATTACAATGAAGATAAAGCACGATGATAAGTTACGCATTGTAAGCGTGCTGTATAGTCTCTGTCCCTGTCCCCAAAGTGTCTGTGTAACGTGGAGGATAATATGGAATAACCGGGAGACTGGAATGATACAATATGCGTGACTGTCTCCATCTGTATATTTTCACAGATATGATAATGACTAAACAAGAGATAAAAAGAAATGAAACAGTACACAATGCCAAAATTAAGTAGAAAGTCAAGCCGTCATTGTACTCCTTGTCTTGCGTAAAGTCAGTAAACTCCGAAAGCACCTCAGGGAAGCTGTCCGCCACCACCACGTTCACATTAACTGTAGCTGAACGAGGGGGCTGTCCGTTGTCCTCCACTACAACAGTCAGTCTTTGTTTCACAACATCTTTATCAGTGACTTGGCGTATTGTTCTTATTTCTCCATTCTGTAAACCCACCTCAAATAGCGCCCTCTCTGTAACTTTCTGTAGTTTATAGGAGAGCCAAGCATTCTGACCAGAGTCCACATCAACAGCCACCACTTTTGTGACCAGATAGCCAATATCTGCTGAACGTGGCACAATTTCAGTGACAAGATGCGCGCCCGTTTGGACTGGGTACAGAAACTGAGGAGCGTTGTCATTTTGGTCTTGAACGATGATGGTAACAGTCGTGTTGCTGCAAAGTGGAGGAGAGCCTCCGTCCTGCGCCTTAACTACTATCGTAAGTTGTTTGATTTGTTCAAAATCAAAAGAGCGCACTGCATGTACGACTCCAGTTTCAGAGTTGACAGATATATAAGCAGAGACTGAACCAGTACTGACCTGGGTGTCTTCTAGCATGTACGATATTCTGGCGTTTTGAAGCCAATCCGAATCTCGTGCGCTGACTTTAAATATGGACATTCCAGGTGAATTATTTTCTTGGACATAGGCCGTGTAAATTTGCTCATCAAATAATGGGGCATTGTCATTTACATCCGAGATTTGAATTAGTAATGTAGTAGTGGTAGTGAGAGCAGGAGACCCCGAGTCCATAGCTTTTATAGTTATGCTGTATTCTGGCAACTTTTCTCTGTCAAAGGTCCCGTCTGTTAATAATGTATAATAGCTGGTTAATGAAGATTTAATCTTGAATGGAAGATTGTTCTCTAAGGTACACGTGATCTGTCCATTTTCCTCAGAGTCAACGTCCTTGACATTTATAATTGCAATCGTGGTGCCAATTGGGGCATCCTCTGAAACTGGGTTGGAAAAAGACATTACGTTTATAACCGGAGCATTGTCGTTGACGTCAACAATTTCAATTAGGAGTTTGCTAGAATCTGTAAGACCTCCTTGGTCCAATGCTTCAATTATTATTTCATATTTCTTATCTGTTTCATAATCTATTTGCCCTTGTAACGTTATTCTGCCCGTGATTTCGTCTAATCCAAAAATATTTGATATGTGTTCTTTCACATTGGAAAATGTATAGGCAATGACACCATTTGAACCACTGTCAATATCACTTGCTTTTACAGTTGTCACATATGAACCTTTAGGTGCATTTTCCATGACAGTCGTTTGGTATACTGATTGGTTAAATATAGGAGCATTATCATTTACATCCAGTACAGTTATATTTATATTTACTGTACCAGATCTCTGGGGTGTTCCACCGTCAAATGCAAATAGCTTTAAGGATAATCTCGAAAAGGTTTCTCTGTCTAACGGTTTTTGTAAAATCATTTCCGCATATTTTCTTCCTTCTGGATTTGAGTGTTGCTTTAATACAAAATTGTCATTTGATGCCAAGATGTATTTTTGCAAACCATTGCCGGCCACATCTGAATCATCCGCACTAGCTAACATAAAGCGAGATCCAAGTATTGCCGATTCGCTGATTTCAAATTTCATTTCATCCTTTTGAAATATAGGAGGGTTATCATTAATATCAACAATTTCCACTGTAACTTGATGCAGCTCCATTGGATTTTCCAGAATTATTTCTAGGCTGAAACTACAAGGTGTGACGTCGCGGCATAGTTGCTCTCGGTCTATTCTCTCGTTCACTACTAGAATCCCTTTGTCTGTCTTCAACTCAGTGTACTGAATGCTCTCTCCTGTCACGATACGGGCCCGGCCAGTTCGCAGCCTTTTCAGATCCAACCCCAGGTCTTTTGTTATGTTACCAACTAGCGAGCCCTTTTTCATCTCCTCCGGAATAGAATACCGTATCTGACCACTAACAATAATGAAGTGAAAGAGAAGTAATAGCACTTGCCATTTTGGTACACAACACCAAAGCCACTGTAAGGACTGAAAATGGTGGGGGTTCCAAGCCGCCATGGCGTAAAAAACAACCGGTAATCCAAATGCAAGGTATTTATCTCTCCCAAGTATGAAAGAGAAGAAACTCGTTTTTTTCCAAAGCTGCGTGGGGTCTTGGTGTAATCCTTTTTTTAATTTAATGTGAATCCTTTATATCAGGTAGATATTTTGATTGTATCCGAGCAACACAGTTCATAATAACTCAGAGAGTATCTCCTCTCGCTTGCGCAGTGTCAAGAGGCGTGTGTGTGTGTTGGGTTAGGTGTGTGTGGGGGTTGATTCGACTAAATAACCAATAGATATAAAGTGCTTTCCTGAACAACAGCGTCCCTTAGTGTTCGCTATGATAACACAACAAATCTCTGAGAAATGTGTAGGTTACAGTAATCACAACTAACAATTACAGTTGCTTCAAATTGATGAGCCTCATTTTCTTAAACAAACCTCAATTTATTATTTTCTAAAAACGCCATGCACAAAACCCAAAACCACACACACAACATGCAAAACACTAGCTATTACTTGTAAAAGCAAATGTCATTGCCAGTAAGGTTATTTTATATGGTTATGGGTTTTTAGTGTTTTTAGGCCTACTTTTTAGCATGCAGTGTTTTTTTACTTTTACTTTTTAAGCTTGTGTTATTAAGCATGCAGTGTTATATTACTTTTATTTTTTAAACTTGTTTCGTTGCTGTGAGTATTTATTGTTTTAGTTTGCTGTGTATATATAGACACTATAACGTTGGCAAGCCTCCGCTTAATCAGCTTGATGTAAAGCACCTGCAACCTGGACACTCAGCCCGCTCGACCGACCAATCCTTGACCCTGACAAACGGATTCGTCCGGAATTAAAAGACTGCCGGACAACGCAACGAAAAGCACATTCGGCACACCCGTTCAAGAGCCACCGTCAAGAGCGCACGAAACACGACGGCTACGTGAGTGCCATTGGGGTTACCCATCGACTGAAGCGGTAAACTTTTCCTGTTTTTATTTCCTGGCCAGGACAGACGCTGCACGTAGCGAGGACTCTCACGCACCTGGGAGAGTGAGTCGACCAACTACCAGATGTACAGTTCTTGCTTTGGAAAACACGTGATACGAACGCACCTACACTGAACATTGATATGTTCTTATACTGGTGTGAATGTTACCAGGAGGCTCCTAATTAGTAAATTATTTTTAGGCAAACTTTTAATGTGATTTAATTTGATTATTGATTTGTATGATTTTAAACATTTTATAAATTTGAAATACTTTTTAACCGCAACCCAGTCTCATGTGTTGGTGTATTGCCGTGTGAACAAACGTTTAGTGTGTCAGTTGGCCCCATACCACACTTGGGCCTAATGGGAACCTGACACAAACACTTGTTTGTCTGTTACAAAAAGTTGGCATACACTCTACCTGTCAGCAATTGGTAAATTAGTTTGTGATTTTGAATGTCAGTGCTTTCCAAAAGAAACACGAGCTTTTAATTTTTAGCGATGTGTCAAACGTGGATAACTGTGTTTAGTGTTTAGTCTAATCCACCATTCAGGTGTTAAAATATAATACAAGTAACAATAATGATAATAAAACGATTAGCGTTCTAATCGTCACTAGCGTTTGCAGCGATAATATACTGCATGTGTTCTGTTATGTAAATTATCTATATTAAACACGACAGTTCTTATCAGTTCAACAGGTCATACTGTATTTTGTCTGTCACAGTTCGTAAACATCTGTTTTCAGCACGATACAAGTCCTGAATGACGGAATTAACCCCAGGTCATATAGCTACAAGAGGCTTTCTTCATCTACTTCGGTAAAGACTACCAAGACTGGCCACGTCCAATGTGTAGAATGTGATAAGAGTGGCAACGTCATCTCTTCCGATACATGCATATTGAGCACGGAAGTTGATAAGGTTATCCAGTCCACATGGCATATTTTAAACAGATCAAATATTACCAATACAACTGCTGTAGCCGATGAAAACATCTACAGCATAAGTGACTAACCAGACATAATTACTCTTCAAAGGCCACATTGTTTTTCCAAAACTGCAAATTATTAGAGTGAGTGTGCCTCCAGTAGGCCAAACACCTTTTGCAGGACAGAGCTTAATCTCGAGCAATATTATATTGTAGTGTACTAAACTCAGTGATAGTACTGGACATGAAAAACGGTGTCCCTTACAGTAAAACAAGAGCACCAATTCGATATGTAATGCTATGCAATACCATTGAGAAGATAATATTTCGTTATCCATCCCACCCCCACTGCCATAAATCAGGCTTTGATCAATGGGTATTTTTGATTGGACAGGCAATGTTGAGCATCCCAAAGATGACTGATAGACATAGGACTGCAGTAGGTACAATCCGTTGATTTGATGGGCAAGGAAACACTGCAAATGGATTGGCAAATAAAAGGTCCTAAATTATTTGCACAAGTAAACGACTCACCTCTAGAGGAGAATCTGGTTCGTCCAGAAAGTGCTTTTCAATTTTCATCTGCTGCATTGTCCCTGTTGAGCTTGGGTCCATTATCAGAACATTCTGACTACCGGGTCTAACGAAATTACAGTCACTCTTTCTGGAGTCCGTCGTCCTGTACACATCGTAATTGTACACATGCTGGAGAGTCCCTGTCCCTGTCCCCAAAGTGTCTGAGTAACGTGGTGGGTAATATGGAATAACTGGGAGATTGGAATGATAGAGGACTCGAGACTGCCTCCATCTGTATATTTTCACTGATATGATAAGCGTCAAACAAGTAATAAACAAGAATGAAACTAAAGCCAAAGCTAAGACTAAGTAAAAAGTAAGGTTGTCATCGTACTCCTTGTCTTGCGCAAAGTCAGTAAACTCCATAAGTACTTCAGGGAAGCTGTCCGCCACCGCCACGTTCACATTGATTGTGGCTGAACGAGAGGGCTGTCCGTTGTCCTCCACTACAACAGTCAGTCTTTGTTTAAGTGTGTCTTTATCGGTGACTGTGCGAATAGTTCTTATTTCTCCATTGTGTAAGCCCACTTCAAACAGCGCCCTGTCGGTTGCTTTCTGTAGTTTATAGGACAGCCAAGCGTTCTGTCCAGAGTCCACATCAACAGCCACCACTTTAGTGACCAGATAGCCCACATCTGCTGAACGAGGCACCATGTCAGCCACCAGAGAACTACCAGTCTGGACTGGGTACAGAATCTGAGGTTCGTTGTCGTTTTGATCTTGTATTAAAATGTTGACCGTGACGTTGCTGGTCAGTGGATGGGATCCGCCATCTTGCGCCTTCACAATCAGTTCAAAATGTTTAATCTGTTCATAATCAATAGCTTTCACCGCATATAAAACTCCACTTTCAGAGTTTATTGACATAAATGTGGAGACTGGATTCCCATTGACCTTCGTGTCCTCCAGAAGGTATGATATTCTGGCATTTTGGTTCCAGTCAGAGTCCTTTGCGCAGACCGTAAATATTGACATGCCCGGTGAATTATTTTCCAAGACATAGGCCGAATATATTTCCCTTTCAAACAATGGAGCATTGTCGTTTACGTCTGAGATTTTCAGGTGCAATGTGCTGGTACTAGAAAGGGGAGGAGACCCTGAATCTGTAGCTGTCAGGGTTATATTATATTCTGGCGTCGTCTCACGGTCAAAAGTTGTATCTGTGATTAAATTGTAATAATTTGTCAATGAAGATTGTATTTTTAATGGAAGTTTATTGTCTATTGAGCATGTTACTTGCCCATTTCTATCAGAATCCGCATCTTTCACATTGATGACCGCTATTGTAGACCCTACAGCGGCATCCTCTGACACAGGACTGGAGAAAGACATAATATTTATAACTGGAACGTTATCATTAATGTCAATAATTTCCAATACCACTTTTCCGAGGTCTGACAAACCTCCCTGATCTTTTGCCTCTACTCTAATCTCATATTTTTTGTCTTTCTCAAAATCTATTTGCCCTGTAACCGATATTTTACCAGTTGTTTTATCTATATCAAACAACTCTGCCAAATTTTCTTTTAAATTAGAAAATGCGTAAGTCACCAAACCATTGGACCCATTGTCAGCATCAGTAGCGTTTACCGTTACGATATAGGTTCCTTTAGGTGCGTTTTCTTTTACAGTAGCCCGATAAATTGACTGGTTAAATACAGGGGCATTATCATTTACATCTAGGACTGTAATTTCTATATTAAGTGTACCAGACTTTTGAGGAGATCCTCCATCTACCGCGATCAGCTTTAATGAGAGATGAGGACGCTCTTCTCTGTCCAAGGGTTTTTGCAAAATAATTTCCGCAAATGTGCTACCATCCGGGTTGGCGTGTTGCTTGATTTCAAAATGATCATTTGATGATAAAATATATTTTTGCAAACCGTTTACTCCCACATCGGGATCATTTGCACTTTCTAAAACAAAACGGGATCCTATAGTGCCAGATTCACTTATTTCCAGTCGCATGTGATTATTTTTGAAAACAGGGGCATGGTCATTAACGTCTAATATTTCCATTGTAATACGGTGTAGTTCAATTGGGTTTTCTAATATAACTTCAAAGCTAAAGCTACATGGTGAGATATCGCCACAAAGCTGCTCTCTGTCTATTCTCTCATTTACGACTAGAATCCCTTTGTCTGTCTTTAGCTCTATGTATTGGATGCTTTCCCCCGTGACAATACGGGCCCGACCTGAGAGGAGCCGCTTCAGATCTAATCCTAAATCATGTGCGACATTACCGACAAGAGAGCCTTTTCTCATCTCCTCGGGTATAGAATACCGAATTTGTCCACTGACTATGACACATAAATGCATAAGTAGAAGCACTTGCCATTTTTTGCTGTGAAAACAACGCCATTTTATGCATGGGGGTTGATGAGATGTTCCAGACGCCATGAGTTTTAACAGCCCAAACAAAAAATCAAGTCACAAAATTCGAAAGATACATTCACAAAAGGCAACGGCAGAAAAAAATATTTTAGTTTCGTCGGGAAATTGGACAATCCATGGTCATGTCATCCTTTACTTTTCAAATAAGCATATGCAAGTGCACCTCTATCGAACACCACTTAGTATAGAAAAAATATCTTGCTTGGTCAGGGAAGGGACTCCGCTGACAGACAAAACCAGACAGTAATTGTTTAACTGATCAACAGCGTCTCTTAGAGTCCAAAACATGAACAACAGTGCAAAACATTTGAAAAAAAAACTAAAATAGGCCAGAGAAACACTGACAGAATGGAATTAACGTCATATTTTGCACCGTGGAATGAAGTAGGCCTATTATTAAAATGTTAAATTATTAAGTCAATATAAATATGGAAATGCAATAAAGTGCGATTCCAAAGGAGCAGCATTCACAGTTGCTAGAACCTCACAATACAACGCATATTCAACAACAGTCTGGTGTATACCTTTGAAATGGCTCAGATTTAACACCCCGGAATAAAACAGAACGCTCATCCGTGTCATCCCCTTAGAACAGCTATGTATTTTGGTTTAGATATTAACTTATCTACCAGTGCAACAACTTCATGAATGGATCAGATAAAATATACTTAAATAATTTGAAATCATTAGTAACCATAATGTTTGTATTTCTCTTAAAAGTCTGGTCCTCAATAGAGGTATTTGAGACTGCATCCGAAGCGTTGTCCCTAGACTTGGGTCAAAATGTTGTGATAGTATATTCACATTTGAGTAATCGCACACCTTCATGTCTGATTGAAGATTTTTTTATAGCAGGCTTGGATAAAGTCTACCAAATCTGACAACTGGCAAAAAAAAACAGAAATGAAAATTTTGGGACCCGAAAACGATACCTAAAGAATATTAAGTAGTGTCTTAAATATGTTGTTCAATGCATAGTAAAGAACCAACCAAAAATTATCTCCGTTTGTCAAACTCGTTAACACTATCTCCCTCGAAAGGGCAGTGTAATTTCAAAGCATAAGCCTATGACCAATTTAAAACTCCTTGACTGACTGCAGTACTGTTTAGTCCACGTTTAGAACATAAAATAAAAAAAATTAACTACATGAAAACATCAAATAGGCTAGTACTGATTTCTAGTTTACAAATAAACAATGACAAAATCTTACGGAAAGGGACACACACTCATCCTGTACTTAACTGTAATTTTTTTGTCGAAAGTTTGCATGTGGCCTGCAGTTATGGAACATTGCAAGATGATACGTGATAAAGGCTATTTGCATGAATTGATCGCTTATTGAGAAGCATGGACGTAAGGTCAATTTGAAACTGTATAAAGGTCTTTTAGTAAAAAAAATATTTGAGCTGCACAACAGGTGCTGAAATGGATATAAAGCAATGTTGGTAATTTGGTGCAGTAACACTTTTCATAGTTTAATGCAGATTTTCTTTTGAAGTAACTATATTGGCACTATTAACTAACCTCCACAGGAGAGTCTGTTTCATCCAGGAGGTTCTTTTCACTCTGCATCAACTGAATAGTTCCTGTCGCACTGGGGTCCATTATAAGAATGTTTTGACTGCCAGGTCTGACAAACTTACAGTCACTTTGTCTCGAATCAGTCGTCCGGTACATATCGTAATTGTACACGTGCTGAAGAGTCCCTGTCCCCAAAGTGTCTGAGTAACGTGGAGGATAATATGGAATAACGGGGAGACTGGAATGCTGAAGGATGCGAGACTGTCTCCATCTGTATATTTTCACAAATATAATAACAACTAAACACGTGATGAATAAAAATGAAACTACAGCCAAAGCCATTACTAAGTAAAAAGTCAAGCTGTCATTGTACTCTTTGTCTTGCGTAAAATCAGTAAACTCCGAGAGCACTTCAGGGAAGCTGTCCGCCACCACCACGTTAACGTTGACGGTAGCTGAACGAGAGGGCTGTCCGTTGTCCTCCACTACAACAGTCAATCTTTGTTTCACAACATCTTTATCAGTTACTTGGCGGATTGTTCTTACTTCTCCATTTTGCAAGCCAACTTCAAACAGCGCCCTGTCTGTTGATTTCTGTAGTTTATATGAGAGCCAGGCATTCTGTCCAGAGTCCACATCAACAGCCACCACTTTAGTGACCAGATAACCCACATCTGCAGAACGAGGAACAATTTCAGCAGTAAGACTACCTCCCGTCTGCACTGGGTACAAAATCTGAGGCGCATTGTCATTTTGGTCTTGAAGGAAGACGCTTACAGTCACATTACTGCAGAGTGGAGGGGACCCTCCGTCTTGAGCCTTTACGGTGAGCGTAAATTGTTTTATTTGTTCATAATCGAAGGATCTCACAGCATGCAAAACTCCAGTTTCAGAGTTCATAGTTATGAAAGTAGAGACTGGACTGCCGCTGATCTGCGTGTCCTCTAATAGGTAAGATAATCTTGCGTTTTGACTCCAGTCAGAGTCCCGTGCGCTGACAGTAAATATTGACATGCCAGGAGTATTATTTTCTATAATGTAGGTTGAATATGTTTGTCTATCGAAAACAGGGGCGTTGTCATTTACGTCAGACATTCTAAGATGTAAAGTTCTTGTGCTGGACATAGGTGGAGTTCCCGAATCCGTTGCTGTAATCGTTATATTATATTCAGGTGTTGTCTCTCGGTCAAAAGCCATGTCGGATATTAAATTGTAATAGCTTGTTAATGACGACTGTATTTTAAATGGAAGTTTTTTATTAATTGTGCACATTATCTGCCCGTTTCTCTCTGAATCTACATCTTTGACATTTATAATAGCTATTGTAGTTCCAAGAGGGGCATCCTCAGACACAGGGCTTGAGAATGACATTATGTTTATTACTGGTGCATTATCATTAACGTCTAAAACTTCAATTATAATTGTACTTGAGCCTGTCAGACCCCCTTGGTCTTTAGCAGTGACTCTTAATTCAAATTTCTTCTCTTTTTCAAAATCTATAAGACCAGCCACATATACCTTACCAGTTGTCTTGTCAATAACAAATATGTCGGCTCTGTTTCCTTTCAAATTGGAAAATGCATATGCCACCAAACCGTTAGACAAGCTGTCGTTGTCTGTGGCATTTACAGTTGTGATATATGTTCCCATAGGGGAATTTTCCATCACAACTGCCCGGTACACGGATTGGTTAAATACTGGTGCATTATCGTTGGCATCTAGAACCGTTATATCTATCATTACTGTACCAGATTGCTGTGGTGTTCCACCATCCACAGCGATCAGTTGTAACGACAGACGAGCATTCTCTTCCCTGTCCAGAGGTTTTTGCAAAATTATTTCTGCAAATTGGCTCTCATTTGGGTTCGCTTGTTGTTTCAAAACAAAATGGTCATTAGGGGATAAAATATAGTTTTGCAACCCATTAACTCCCACGTCGGGATCATCTGCACCTTCTATGTCAAAACGGGAACCTATTACGGTTGATTCGCTTATCTCCCATTTAAGAACATTATCTTTAAAAACGGGCGCATGATCATTCACGTCTAAAATTTCGATGGTTACACGATGGAGCTCCATAGGATTGTCTAAGATGGTTTCGAAACTGAAACTACACGGTGTAATATCGCCGCAAAGCTGCTCCCGGTCTATTCTCTCCTTGACGACCAGGATCCCTTTGTCTATCCTTAGTTCGATGTACTGAATGTAATCCCCGGTTACAATGCGAGCCCTGCCCGCATGGAGCCTTTTCAGATCCAACCCTAGGTCTTGTGCTAGGTTACCAATGAGCAAGCCTTTCTTCATCTCTTCTGGTATAGAGTATCGAATTTGTCCGTTGGCTATGTGACTGAAATGTGGAAGAAAGATCACTAGCCATGGAAGTCCGCAATACAAAAGCCATGTTATGCAAGGAGAAGAAAATGCTTTTCTGGATGCCATGATTTTAAATTAATGAATCCAAATGCAATAATCCCAATTTTGTATGCTATGAAGCACTTGCAAAAAACGTACCTTGTGATGAATGCATATCTTTATATTTTTATATCTGCTCTTTTATATCTGCATAAAGCACAGAAATACTGCATCGGCAGAGACCCAGCTCAAATCATGAACGATTCATCCTTTGGTAGAGCGCAGTCAAACATTTTGTTAACTGGGAGGGGACAAGGCTAATAACAGTGAAAACAAATTGTTTTACTGACAACAGCGTCCCTTAGAGTTTGGATTAGGTACTCAAAAACATGAAAATCTATTTTTTTTATTGTTCAATTAAATATTCTCTGCTTGTTCACAATGCACCTTCCTAATATGTGAACAAATTTCTGAAATAGTGGTGGTTGCTACAAATATGCAACAGTAAAAATAAAAATGGAAGACGATAATTTAGGGAATAATTATTGTTATTATTGAAGAATGCAACAAAATTGTATGCAATTAACCTTGAGCACAAATGCCGGCCTGGATGTTCGTTGGAAATAATATAATAAGATACTGTTGGTGATTAGACCTTTTCTTTATTTTATTTTTTCATACATCAACTAAACACGAAGGCAAGATATACCAATGATATACTAATTGGAGCTGTCCAACATATGTGGTGCTGAAACGGCATAAAGGACAAAGTAAACGTCCTGGACCAGCAGCGCAAAAGCTTGTCAACAACATTGATGGTGAAAGGGGCCAGGGGTGGGGGTGCTTCAGCATGGCGTGGGTGGGTGGGGTTGGGGGGGTGGGGGGGGGGGGGGGGGGGGGGTTGTACGCATGTACGCATCTATGCATTACAGTACATATTTCCTGTACGGTAGTTTGACTCGTCAAGGAAAGGTTTTTCAATTTCCATTTGCTGCATTGTCCATGTAGAACAGTGGTCCATTATCCGAAAGTACTGATTACCAGGCCTGACGAAATTGCAGTCCCTTTTCCAGAGTCTGTCGTGTTGTATTTTTCAACGTGCTGGATTCCCTGCCGTTAAATCTAACGTGTTTGAGTAACGTGGTGGATCATATGGAATCTACGGTAGATTGGCTGATGTTAGACAGCCTCCATCTGTATATTTTCACTGATATAATAACCACCAAACAAGCGATAAATAGAAAGTAAACTATTAAGTAAAGACTAGATATAAAGACCAGTTGCCGTTATTCTCTTTGTCGTGTGGGCACTTTAGGGAAGCCTTCCGCCACCCCCACGTTAACATTGATAGTGTCTGAATGAGAGGGCTGACCGTTGTCCCCAACTGCAAGTCAATCTTTGTTTCACAGCCTCTTCATCAGTGACTTGGCGTTTAGTTCTAATTTGTCCATTTATTAAACCCACATCTAACAGCACCATGTTTTTTGTTTTCTGCAGTTTAAAGGAGAGCCAAGCATGAACAACAATCACTTCAGTGACCAGATAGTCTATATTTGCTGAACGAGGCACCAATTCAGCCAACAGAGAGCCACCAGTCTGGATTTGACGACTTCACAATATAAATTAACAAGAGCATAAACAAGAGCAGACTTAAGTCAGAGATTAGCCAGAGGGTTTCTGACCCTGAATGTCCTGGAGGCTCCTTCATAAATTTCACTTGTGATAAATACAGGTTGTGTTGCCATTTCAAATAAAACCATGCCATAAGGTTAGGGAACATGACGAATTTGGGAATGTTGGTCATAGTTCCAAGGAACTGTCAGAAACATTAGTTTTCCGATACACATGTCAGGGAATCTGCGTTATGGCACATTACAGGATAAGACATGTTTACAATAAAGACCGGCATAGTGGTTGATCCAGAAATGAGAAATATTGGAATTAGTAAAAAAAAAATAATTATGACTTAAAAACAGCATTCAGTTATCTAATTGGTATTGGAACTGTCCAATTTGGGTGCTGAAATGTCAGAAGGGCACCAAAGCAATGTTGGCAATTTAGTGTAGTAATCTAATCCGTAAAAAAGGTTCAACATAATATCCAATGTAAAGGGGAAGTAAAAAATAAGTACATTTGCACTATTAACTAACCTCCACAGGAGAGTCTGTTTCATCCAGGAGGTTCTTTTCACTCTGCATTCGCTGCATAGTTCCTGTCGCACTGGGGTCCATTATAAGAACGTTTTGACTGCCAGGTCTGACAAACTTACAGTCACTTTGTCTCGAATCAGTCGTCCGGTACATATCGTAATTGTACACGTGCTGAAGAGTCCCTGTCCCCAAAGTGTCTGAGTAACGTGGTGGATAATATGGAATAACGGGGAGACTGGAATGATGAAGGATGCGAGACTGTCTCCATCTGTATATTTTCACAAATATAATAACAACTAAACACGTGATGAATAAAAATGAAACTACAGCCAAAGCCATTACTAAGTAAAAAGTCAAGCTGTCATTGTACTCTTTGTCTTGCGTAAAATCAGTAAACTCCGAGAGCACTTCAGGGAAGCTGTCCGCCACCACCACGTTAACGTTGACGGTAGCTGAACGAGAGGGCTGTCCGTTATCCTCCACTACAACAGTCAATCTTTGTTTCACAACATCTTTATCAGTTACTTGGCGTATAGTTCTTACTTCTCCATTTTGCAAGCCAACTTCAAACAGCGCCCTGTCTGTTGATTTCTGTAGTTTATATGAGAGCCAGGCATTCTGTCCAGAGTCCACATCAACAGCCACCACTTTAGTGACCAGATAACCCACATCTGCAGAACGAGGAACAATTTCAGCCGTACGACTACCTCCCGTCTGCACTGGGTACAAAATCTGAGGCGCATTGTCATTTTGGTCTTGAATGAAGATGTTTACGGTCACATTGCTACTGAGTGGAGGGGACCCTCCGTCTTGAGCCTTTACGGTGAGCGTAAATTGTTTTATTCGTTCATAATCGAAGGATCTCACAGCATGCAAAACTCCAGTTTCGGAGTTCATCGTTATGTAAGTAGAGACAGGACTGCCGCTGATCTGCGTGTCCTCTAATAGGTAAGATAATCTTGCGTTTTGACTCCAGTCAGAGTCCCGTGCGCTGATAGTAAATATTGACATGCCAGGAGAATTATTTTCTGTAGTGTATGCGGAATATGTTTGTCTATCGAAAAAAGGGGCGTTGTCATTTACGTCAGATATTCTAAGATGTAAAGTTCTTGTGCTGGACATAGGTGGAGTCCCCGAATCCGTAGCAGTAATTGTTATGTTATATTCAGGGGATGTCTCTCGGTCAAAAGCCATGTCAGATATCAAATTGTAATAGCTTGTTAATAACGACTGGATTTTAAAAGGAAGTTTGTTATTAATTGTACATATTATCTGCCCGTTTCTCTCTGAATCTAGGTCATTGATATTTATAATAGCTATTGTAGTTCCAAGAGGGGCATCCTCAGACACAGGGCTTGAGAATGACATTACGTTTATAACTGGGGCATTATCATTTACATCTATAACTTCAATTATAATTTTACTTGAGCCTGTCAGACCCCCTTGGTCTTTAGCAATGGCTCTTAATTCAAATTTCTTCTCTTTTTCAAAATCTATAAGACCAGCAACAGATATCTTACCAGTTGTCTTGTCAATAATAAAAAAATTGGCTATGTTTCCTTTCAAATTGGAAAATGCGTAAGTCAGCAAACCGTTGGATACGCTATCGTTGTCTGTGGCATTAACAGTTGTGATATATGTTCCCAAAGGTGCGTTTTCCATCACAACTGCCCGGTACACGGATTGGTTGAATACTGGTTCGTTATCGTTGGCATCTAGAACCGTTATATCTATATTTACTGTACCAGATTGCTGTGGTGTTCCACCGTCCACAGCGATCAGTTGTATTGACAGACGAGCATTCTCTTCCCTGTCCAGAGGTTTTTGCAAAATTATTTCTGCAAATTGGCTCTCATTCGGGTTTGCTTGTTGTTTTAATACAAAATGGTCATTAGGGGATAAAATATAGTTTTGCAACCCATTAACTCCCACGTCGGGATCATCTGCACCTTCTATGTCAAAACGGGAACCTATTAAGGTTGATTCGCTTATCTCCCATTTAAGAACATTATCTTTGAAAACGGGCGCATGATCATTCACGTCTAAAATTTCGATGGTTACACGATGAAGCTCCATAGGATTGTCTAAGATGGTTTCGAAACTGAAACTACACGGTGTAACATCGCCACAAAGCTGCTCCCGGTCTATTCTTTCATTGACGACCAGAATCCCTTTGTCTATCTTCAGTTCGGTGTACTGAATCCTTTCCCTGGTTACAATGCGAGCCCTGCCCGCATGGAGCCTTTTCAGATCCAACCCTAGGTCTTGTGCTAGGTTACCAATAAGCAAGCCTTTCTTCATCTCCTCTGGTATAGAGTATCGAATTTGTCCGTTGGCTATGTGACTGAAATGTGGAAGAAAGATCACTAGCCATGAAAGTCCGCAATACAAAGGCCATGTTATGCAAGGAGAAGAA
The DNA here is from genome assembly GCA_026901105.3 of Galaxias olidus. Taxonomy (NCBI): domain Eukaryota; kingdom Metazoa; phylum Chordata; class Actinopteri; order Galaxiiformes; family Galaxiidae; genus Galaxias; species Galaxias olidus. Next base: position 183,819 of record JAPMUY010002337.1, read on the forward strand.
AATGCTTTTCTGGATGCCATGATTTTGAATGTATGAATCCAAATGCAATAATCCCAATCTTGTTTCCTATGAAGCACTTGTAGAAGTTCCTTATGATGAAAACATTTCTTTATATTTGTATATCTGCTCTTCTATATCTACATAAAGCACATGGATACTGCATTGACGTTGATACCCAGCTCAGATGATGAATCCTTTCGCAGAGCACAGTCAAAGACTTTATTAACTGGGAGGGGACAAGACTGATCACAGTGAAAACAAATTGATTTACTGACAACAGCGTCCCTTAGAGTTCAGATTAAGTACTCAAAAGCATGTAAATCTATTTAATTTATGGTTCAATTAAATATTCGCTGCTTGTTCACAATGCGCCCTCCTACCCTGTGACTGAAATTCTGAAATAGTTGTGTCAGCTAAATCAGTAAAAATATGAATGGAAGACGATCATTTCGGGAATATTATTGTTATTACTGAAGAATGCAGCAAAATTGTATGCAATTAATCTTGAGTATAAATGCTGGCCTGGATAATCGTTGGAAAAATGATAAGATATTGTTATTGATTAGACCTTTTCTTCTTTTTTTCTTCAAACATCAAGCAAACATGTTGGCCGGATATACCAATGATTTACTAATTGATGCTGTCCGTCAAATGTGGTGCTGAAACGGAATGAAGGACAAAGTAAACGGCCTGGACCAGCAGTGCAACAGCTGTTTGACAACACCATTGATGGTGAAGAGGGCCAGGGGTGCGGGTGCTTCAGCATGTTTGCATTACGCTACATATTTCCTGTACTCGAGTTTGACTCGTCAAGGAAAGGTTTTTAAATTCCCATTTGCTGGATTGTCCATGTTGAAGAGTGGTCCATTATCCAAAAGTTCTGATTACCAAGCCTGACGAAATTGCAGTAACTTTTTCTAGTCAGTCGTGTTGTATTTGTAAACGTGCTGGATTCCCTGCCGTTGACTCTAACGTGTCTGAGTAATGTGGTGGATAAAATGGACTCCTCGGTAGATTGGCTGATGTTAGACAGCCTCCATCTGTATATTTTCACTGATATAATAACCACCAAACAAGTGATAAATAGAAAGTAAACTATTAAGTAAAGACTGGATATAAAGCCAGTTGCCATTATACTCTTTGTCGTGTGGGCACTTCAGGGAAGCCCTCTGCCACCACCACGTTAATTTTGATAGTGGCTGAATGAGAGGGCTGACAGTTGTCCCCAACTGCAAGTCAATCTCAACCTCTTTATCAGTGACTTGGCGTTTAGTTCTAATTTGTACATTTATTAAACCCACATCTAACAGCACCATGTTTTTTGTTTTCTGCAATTTATAGGAGAGCCAAGCATAAACAACCACCACTTCAGTGACCAGATAGTTTGTATTTGCTGAACGAGGCAACAATTCAGCCAGCAGAGAGCCACCAGTCTGGACTTGACGACTTCACAATATAAATTAACTAAGGCATAAATAAGAGCACACTTAAAAGCCAGAAATTAGCCAGAGGGTTTCTGACCCTGAATGTCCTGGAGGCTCCTTCATAAATTTTACTTGTGATAAATAGGCTACAGGTTGTGTTACCTATTCAAAGAAAACCATGACATAGGGTTATGGAACGTGACGAATATGGGAATGTTGGTCATGGTTCCAAGGAACTGTCAGAAACTTAAGTTTTCCAATACACGTCAGGGAATCTGTGTTATGGCACATTACAGGATAAGACATGTTTACGATAAAGACCAGCATAATGGTTGATTCAGAAATGAGAAGTATTCGAATTAGTTCAAAAAAAAGTATGACTTGTAAACAGTATTCAGTTATCTTACCGGTATTAGAACTGTACAATTTGGGTGCTAAAATGTCAGACGGGCATCAAAGCAATGTTGGCAATTTAGTGTAGTAATCTAATTCATAATAAAGGTTCAACATAATATCCAATGTAAAGGGGAAGCAAAAAATAAGTACATTTGCACTATTAACTAACCTCCACAGGAGAGTCTGTTTCATCCAGGAGGTGCTTTTCACTCTGCATTCGCTGCATAGTTCCTGTCGCACTGGGATCCATTATAAGAACGTTTTGACTGCCAGGTCTGACAAACTTACAGTCACTTTGTCTAGAATCAGTCGTCCGGTACATATCGTAATTGTACACGTGCTGAAGAGTCCCTGTCCCCAAAGTGTCTGAGTAACGTGGAGGATAATATGGAATAACGGGGAGACTAGAATGATAAAGGATGCGAGACTGTCGCCATCGGTGTATTTTCACAGATATAATAACAACTAAACACGTGATGAATGAAAATGAAACTACAGCCAAAGCCATTACTAAGTAAAAAGTCAAGCTGTCATTGTACTCCCTGTCTTGCGTAAAGTCAGTAAACTCCGAGAGCACTTCAGGGAAGCTGTCCGCCACCACCACGTTAACGTTGACTGTGGCTGAACGAAGGGGCTGTCCGTTGTCCTCCACTACAACAGTCAGTCTTTGTTTCACAACATCTTTATCAGTAACTTGGCGTATTGTTCTTATTTCTCCATTTTGCAAGCCAACTTCAAACAGCGCCCTGTCTGTTGCTTTCTGTAGTTTATATGAGAGCCAGGCATTCTGTCCAGAGTCCACATCAACAGCCACCACTTTAGTGACCAAAAAGCCCACATCTGCTGAACGAGGCACCATTTCAGCGACAAGATGACCTCCTGTCTGCACTGGGTACAAAATCTGAGGCGCATTGTCATTCTGGTCTTGAATGACGATGTTTACTGTCACATTGCTACTGAGTGGAGGGGACCCCCCGTCTTGAGCCTTTACGGTGAGCGTAAATTGTTTTATTTGTTCATAATCGAAGGATCTCACAGCATGCAAAACTCCAGTTTCGGAGTTCATAGTTATGTAAGTAGAGACTGGACTGCCGCTGATCTGTGTGTCCTCTAATAGGTAAGATAATCTTGCGTTTTGACTCCAGTCAGAGTCCCGTGCGCTGACAGTAAATATTGACATGCCAGGAGAATTATTTTCTGTAATGTAGGCTAAATATGTTTGTTTATCGAAAACAGGGGCGTTGTCATTTATGTCAGATATTCTAAGATGTAATGTTCTTGTGCTGGAAATGGGCGAAGACCCCGAATCCGTGGCAGTAATAGTTATGTTATATTCAGGTGTTGTCTCTCGGTCAAATGCCATGTCGGATATCAAATTGTAATAGCTTGTTAATGACGACTGTATTTTAAATGGAAGTTTTCTATCGATTGTGCATATTACCAGGCCGTTTCTCTCTGAATCTAGGTCTTTGACATTTACAATAGCTATTGTAGTTCCAGGAGGGGCATCCTCGGACACAGGGCTTGAGAATGACATTACGTTTATTACTGGGGCATTATCGTTAACGTCTAAAACTTCAATGATCACTTCACTCGAGTCTGTCAGACCCCCCTGATCTCTAACTCCGACTCTTATTTCATATTTCTTATCTTTTTCAAAATCTATAAGACCAGCTACAGATATTTTACCAGTTGTCGGGTCAATATAAAATATATCCGCGAAGTTTCCTTTTACATTGGATAAAGCATAAGTCACCAAACCATTTGATCCACTGTCGCTGTCTGTAGCATTTACAGTTGTAATATATGTTCCAACAGGTGCGTTTTCCATCACGGTTGCACGGTACACGGATTGGTTAAATACTGGCTCATTATCATTTACATCTAGAATTGTTATATCTATATTTACTGTACCAGATCGCTGTGGTGTTCCACCGTCCACAGCGATGAGTGTTAATGAAAGACGAGGACTCTCCTCCCTGTCTAGTGGTTTTTGCAAAATAATTTCCGCAAATGTGTTACCATAAGGGTTTGCTTGCTGTTTCAAAACAAAATTGTCATTAGCATTTAAGATGTAATTTTGCAAACTATTAATTCCCACGTCGGGATCATCGGCGCTTTCTAAATCAAAGCGAGAACCTATTGCTGCTGATTCGCTTATCTCCCATTTAAGTAATTTTTTTTGGAAAACGGGTGCATGGTCATTCACGTCTAAAATTTCTATAGTCACACGATGGAGCTCCATAGGATTTTCCAAGATTGTTTCAAAACTGAAACTACACGGTGTAACATCGCCACAAAGCTGCTCACGGTCTATTCTCTCATTGACAACCAGAATCCCTTTGTCCATCTTCAGTTCGGTGTACTGAATGCTTTCTCCGGTTACAAGACGAGCCCTGCCCGCATGGAGCCTTTTCAGATCCAACCCTAGGTCTTGTGCTAGGTTACCAATAAACGAGCCTTTTTTCATCTCCTCTGGTATAGAGTATCGAATTTGTCCACTGGCTTTGTGACTGAACTGTAGAAGAAACATCATTAGCCATTTAAGTCCATAACATACGTTTCTTTTTACGCACGTCGAGTAATACGGTTTCCCAGACGCCATTATCAAGGAATTCATAAATCCAATGAACAGTATGAACGCTGTATCCCACGTAGGCAGGCAGTAACAATAATTCTGAACCGAAGTTAAACTGAATGTAATCCTTTAATTCTTATTATAGCCTATCTCTATGTTTTCTAATTTTACTACATAATTCACAGTTAGCGGATCCCAGTCGAGTTTTTTGTCTGAATGGCAGTCTCCCAGTTATAATAGCGCAGTGGTATGGGAGGGGACTCCATGGACAACAATAGTATGATATTTTTCTAACTGATCAACAGCGTCCCTTAGTGTTGAAATATGTCTTGCCCGGTGAGATGAAGAAAACATTATCCTCTGCTTGGACAAAGATTACAGAAACGGAATGAGATCAGAAACGGACTGAGATAGAGACAGTAAGAACAGTTGAAAATACCAAAAATCCCAGCATCGAGAACAAAAAAAACAAACATATTAAAGCAAATCTAAAAGTGTGGCAAAGGTCCTTTAAATAGTATATCATGAGTGGACACAATACCTTTTTCATAAAGGTTGTGATCAAATGAAATACAAAATACGTCTTGTTCTATAAAAAACTAACTGGTAGACTACGTCTATCCATCCCACTTTAAGTCAACACACTACATACATTTGACAGACAAGACAGTATGTGGACGACTGACTGCTGTTGGGTTGGGGGAATGAAGACTATAGCTATACTGTGTATTGGATTGCAATTTTTTTTTATTATTTGTTTATATTAAATATGCCATTTTCTTCAGTTAGTTTTGTTTAATTCAATTTTATCAGATGCTTCATCACCTGTCTGTAAACAGGGCGCTGCAGCAAAAGAAACGTAGGATCATTCAGTCCACCTTGTATAAATACAAATAATATTGGTGCTGTCCACCTCTTGTGGTGCTGAAATGCCGTAAAAAGAGCGAGCGAAGTGCAGTGTCTCATTTAGCAGTGCATTAATCTTGTGAATTCATCAAGGTATTAGTACAAGAAAAACAATGCGGAAAAATATGATTGGAAGGAAACATATTATCAAGAATTTTGAATAAGCAATCGTTACAACTCATCCATGAAATGTTTTTCACCCTGCGTACACTGAATCCTTGCTGTAGAACTGGGATACATAATCAGAAAATGTCCACCACAAGCAACTACATTGCAGTCCCTCATTTTGGTGTCAGTACAATGAACACAATGTTATCGTACACGTGCCGGAGGTGTATACTGTATATGGGCTTGTATAACTTGAATGATAGACTGTATATCTTCATTGACATATTATAGCCCCAAAACAAGTGACAAATAAAAACGAACTAGACAAAGCCAAGTGAGATTGTCATTGTATTCCTTTCACTTTCTACAATTTATAGGAAAGTAGTTTTGTCCAGAATCCACATCAACATAATCAACATCTTCTGAATGAAGCAAACAGTTTTGCCAGCCTGAACTACAGGTAATGTAAAGCAAGATATCATTCTAATTCTTAAAACTTAATTTGATAGTAGGAGTGTTTTTTATGTTTGGTTGAACTTTGGAGTGATATCTTGGACAGTAATGTTTTTAGTCTTGGAGCCCTGGTCAAATATTGTTATGATGATGTTATCCTCTTGATACTGTCTCTCTGTCCATGGCATTACATGGGGAACATTGTGTAGCGGTCATTGACAGTCCATGGTGACTATTTTAAATGGAACACCTTTGTTTATAACACATTACCTGCACCAGTACTATAGTTGTTAAATGAGTCTTAATTTCTAATGTTAGCGAGAGCTGCTGTGGTGCTTGAGGCAGAGTCTTCATAAGTGCCCCATCAACAGGCTACACCCACTTCAGCAACTAGAACTAGAGAATGGACATACTGTTTTTCTTGGTCTAAAAGGTATTAAAGGATCATCTCAATTTTGTATCATCTGAACTGGAGGAGTATCTTAAACTCAACATTGTAAAAGTAATCTTAGTCAAGAATTTCAACTTTAACCAAACGTAACTAAAGTAAAGCTAAGATATTCAGCCGCCTGGTTATTTCTTGTTGATTTGCTTTTTACTATGAGGCCCGTTGTCTTTATTGAGATTGACATGGTTGAGGTCCTTTTGTCATGATATAAGCTTTTCCAGGATCTAACCTTAGCAGTGTCTAATCCACAATCTCCATGTTGGCCAAAAACAACCAGCCAGAAGTGTCCCCCGGAGCAGAAAATGGTGGATAAGAAGACAGAATTAATGGTACCCAGACAAAAAATGGCTATGACTAGACCTCCTTCCAATTTGTTTCCTCAAACTGTTCTGTAAAAATAACCAATGTTGAATCTTGTGATATCTTATGTTCAAAAGACCTTAAGAAACTTGTTGTACCCTGGTGGTGTACAGCTTCCATGGGAAAAGTAACATTGTTTCTACTGCTGGGGTCACTTTAGGAAAAGCCATACAATTTGAATCTGAATATGAAGTTGAAAAAATATAATGTAGAGTTTTATTCTCTGTTGTTAAACATGGTGGCAGGTAATTTAAGGTAATAGAAGAAACAAGACAATAATACATGGGATTTACCCCCCAAAATACTGGACTACATCAACCAGCAGAGCGTAATCACTGACCAACAATATCCCAGAAAGTCCAAACCATAATAACACCAAAAATCATAATGGGATATCTATACATAATCCCTATAATAAAGGGATTTCTATACAGAACATGGATGGAACATGGACTGCTTAGTTTTTGATGTAAAAATTGTATACAGGACTATATCTCAAGTCACTGTTAAACTTAATTAAACACCGACGAGACCCCTAAAAAGACAGAGTAAAACCCAAAAGGTATTTTCAACTCAAACTGGGGCAAATTAGTGCGAATAAGGTTTTCTTTCTTTTTGGAAAATAACATTTACATAAACAGTAGCTTGTAAGAACATTTGAAAGAAAGGGGCTGTAAAAAAAAAAAAAACAGGGTTGTCTTATTGGTAACATACCTCAATAGGGGAATCTGGTTCGTCCATTATATGCTTTTCACGTTGCATTAGCTGCAGCGTCCCTGTAGAACTGGGGTCCATGATCAGAACGTTCTGACTACCGGGTCTGACAAACTGACAGTCGCTCTTTCTGGAATCAGTCGTCCTGTACACATCATAATTGTACACGTGCTGGAGAGTCCCAGTCCCTGTCCCCAAAGTGTCCGAGTAACGAGGTGGATAATATGGAATAACTGGGAGATTGGAATGATAGAGGATGCGAGACTGTCGCCATCTGTATAGTTTCACTGATATAATAACAATCAGGCATGTGATAAATAAAAATGAAACTACAGCCAAAGCCAAGACTAAGTAAAAAGTCAGGTTGTCATTGTACTCCTTGTCGTGCGTAAAGTCAGTGAACTCCGAGAGCACTTCAGGGAAGCTGTCCGCCACCGCCACGTTAACATTGACTGTAGCTGAACGAGAGGGCTGTCCATTGTCCTCCACTACAACAGTTAGTTTCTGTTTCACAGCATCCTTATCAGTGACTTGACGTACAGTTCTTATTTCTCCATTCTGTAAACCCACTTCAAAGAGCGCCCTGTCTGTTGATTTTTGCAGTTTATAGGACAACCAGGAATTTTGTCCAGAGTCCACATCAACAGCCACAATTTTTGTGACCAAATAGCCCACATCTGCTGAACGAGGAACAATTTCAGCAACCAGAGAGCCACCAGTCTGGACAGGATACAAAACTTGAGGTGCATTGTCGTTCTGGTCTTTTATTAATATGTTTACTGTCACATTACTACTCAGTGGTGGCGAGCCTCCATCTTGCGCCTTTACAATTACTTCAAGTAGTTTAATTTGTTCATAATCATAGGTCTTCACTGCATGTAAAACTCCTGTTTCAGAGTTGATTGATATGTAGGAAGAGACAGGGCTACCACTAACTTGCGTATCTTGCAGGATATACGAAATTCGAGCGTTTTGATTCCAATCAGAGTCAAGTGCGCTGACGGTAAAAATGGACATGCCAGGAGAATTGTTCTCTGTGACATAGGTTAAATACATTTGTTTATCAAACAATGGGGCATTGTCATTTACGTCAGAGATTCGAAGGTGTAATGTTCTTGAAGAAACAAGGGGAGGAGAGCCCGAATCTGTTGCAGTTATGGTTATATTGTATTCTGGTGCTGTCTCACGGTCGAAAGCTGTTTCTGCAATTAAATTATAGTAGCTCGTTAATGACGACTGAATTTTAAATGGTAGTGTATTATCTATAAAGCATGTTATCTGTCCGTTTCTTTCTGAGTCTATGTCTTTGACATTCATAACAGCTATTGTAGTTCCAGGAGGGGCATCCTCAGACACAGGGCTTGTGAAAGACATGATGTTTATAACTGGGGCATTATCATTAATGTCTACAACTTCAATTATTACTTTACTTGAGTCTGTCAAACCCCCCTGATCTTTAGCCCCAACTCTTAATTCATATTTAATGTCTTTTTCAAAATCTATAGGTCCAGCAACAGAAATATCACCAGTTCTCTTGTCAATATTAAATGTATCAGCCAGATTTCCTTTCAAATTAGAGAATGAATAAGTTACTAAACAGTTTGATCCACTGTCAGCGTCTGTGGCATTTACGGTGGTAATGTATGTTCCTATAGATGCATTTTCTATGACCATGGCCCGGTAAACTGTTTGGTTAAATACCGGTTCATTGTCATTGGCATCAAGTACCGTGATATCTATATTTACAGTACCAGATCTCTGAGGCTTTCCACCATCAACTGCTATTAGCTTCAAAGACAGAAGAGGATGTTCCTCCCTGTCTAAGGGTTTCTGCAAAATGATTTCAGCAAATGTGCTACCATCTGGGCTGACTTGTTGTTTCAGTAAAAAATGGTTGTTGTTACTTAAAACATAATTTTGCAAACCGTTAACTCCCACATCAGGATCATCTGCACTTTCCAAATCAAAACGAGAACCTATTGAAGCCGATTCACTGATCTCCCATTTCAAATTATTATTTTTGAACGTGGGTGAATGATCATTGACATCTACTATTTCAACCGTTATACTATGCAGTTCGATAGGGTTCTCTAAAATAATTTCAAAGCTGAAGCTACATGGTGTAACTTCTTCGCAAAGCTGCTCACGGTCTATTCTTTCGTTCACGACTAGAATTCCTTTGTCTGTCTGCAGCTCAGTGTACTGAATACTGTGTCCTGTCACGATACGGGCCCTGCCAGCTCGTAGTCTTTTTAAATCTAACCCCAAGTCTTGAGCTACGTTACCAATAAGAGAGCCTTTCTTCATCTCTTCTGGTATTGAATACCTAATCTGACCACAGGTTATGTGACTGAAATGTAGAAGTAACATAACCAGCCATTCAAGTCCGCAACAAAACCGCCGTTTTACGCACGAAGAGTGATAAGGTTTTCCAGACGCCATCATAAAAAAGCATAAATCCAATCAGCGATACGAATACTATATTCCAAGCAGCAGTAATTAAAAATACAAGTCAAGATGCTTGTAATACTTGTTTTTGTTTTCATCTGTTTTTCTTCCTTCTTTAACTGCAAAATTCACAGTCAGTCAGTATGTCCCCATTGAGCTTCTTCAGCTTGTCTGAAAGCAGTCTCTCGTTTAGGATAGCGCAGTGGTATGGGAGGGGACTAAATAGACAACACCACATAATTGTTTTTACTGATCAATAGCGTCCCTTAGAGTACAAAAAAATTGTTTGCTTTTTTTTTTTTTTGTTATTGCGTTGGCTACACCGTTTGGACAAATTACTCGAAACTGAATGAATTAAATACAATCTACATAATTCATTTTATTTTTAATAACAATTTCAAAAATCGTTAAAAATGAAAAGAGGCTCTATTAATATTACACTATTCATGGTTTATAAATAAGTCAACATGATAGCTTTTCAATTTCAGATTGTGTCTTGTTATGTAAAGCAAACTATGTCCGCAACGTCATTACGTAGCTCGCCAACCTCATGTAGCGCTAAAACGCGTGTGTGAAGAGTTCTTTGTCTAAGCCACTATCAGTGACAATCGTGTAATAATAATAATAATAATAATAATAATAATAATAATAATAATAATAATAATAATAATAATAATAATAATAATAATACATTTAATTGTGCAGGCACCTTTCTAGACATTCTGTTTTGAAAGGAATATCCGCCTTGATCATGCATATAACTACGCCATTAATATTGGAGTCTGCACCTACTACATTAATAATTGCCACAGTTGATTCCATAGGGGGGTCTTCAGGAATATAGTTTTGTAATTACATAAATTGTATTGTTGGAACATTGTCATTTTCATTGGTGATTTGAATGACAACCTTACAAGGATCTGAAGCTCATTCATGTCCACGTCAAGATCCACAACTTCCAGTAATAAGCTGCTTGAGCAGACGTACTGCTGACTCGCTTTTACCGTGTGATACATTTTAAAGAACATGAGAGTTGTTTTTCATGTTTAGAATCCCAATGATGCAATACTAGTTATAATAGGCAGTTCGAGTTACAAGATTTGTGGCGAAATCAACAACCAAGGAAATAGGGATATGTGGCAAAGAATTGCAACAGGCCCCAAAATATGTGTCCGATGTAGGCCTAGCAGAAATATGTAGCCATGTGGCTGTGACTAAAAATGAATGATAGAATATAGGTGTCTAAGTAATTAACAATATGTCAAAAAAAGAGACATATAAAGGTAAGCAGAGCGTAGCTCACCAAGACTGCAGGAATAGGGCAATATTTCTGTCTTTAGGCGACTGTCTAGGGCAAAGTAAGAGGACATAGGGCTCTGAGACGTCAAAGCTCACCGTTGAGCCTTTGAAGTTGTGGGCTCAATCAATGAAGCATCCGGGAAAGAATTTGCCCAGAACCACAGACACATCTGCTTTCGACAAAAATCGATTCTTCCGTTCTAAAGTTATCATATTGAATTAAGTCGTAATGGATATTCTAACATCGTTTCTTGTATATTTCGAAATTCTAGCACAATTTCGAAGATAAGGGGCGTGCTTGTCCACAGCTCATTTTGTCTGTGCGTCTTTTTCTACTAGCTAGTCGACTCTATAGAGATATATCTATGCGTCTACAACCAAATTAAATAAAAATTTAAAAAACATTAAAAAAAATCTATATCTATGGTTATGTCAGCCAGGTCGTGAATCAAGTTTTCTTATTATCTTATACACCACAAATGTTTTCCTTTAGGTTAAAGCAGTAATTTACTTTGTAATATATTATCATAAACAATTATCATTATCTTTGGCTACCCCAATTTGTTCCTGTCGCACACGGTGTCCTTGAGTTACTAGAAGTAGACAGGACAAACGTGTTTTCAGTTTTTTTTAAATCAAGTGATTAAACAGTGAATGCTCCAAATTTGTGTTACTTACTAAACGTTTATTAATAAAAACAAATTCATACATTTTCAGTTGATCTAAAAGTGACAGTTTTAGTGTCGAAAAAGGTTTTTCATTTTACCGAGTTGATACTTTGGTGTAGCCAAGCGGTGTCTTCCGAAAGCTCAAACCTCCTATGGCCAACTTTGACATTAGTTTACTTATTTGTCTGGGAAAGATAATGCATATGTTGCTACAGACACTTTGAAAAACTAACTGCCTTTACAGTTACATGGTCGTTTACCTAAATTAAGCCTAAAATATTAAATACGTGTGTGCTGAAAACCGCAAACGTGTCAAACAACTTCGCTGTTTTTATGACGCGGCCCTAGTCAACAATTCAGGCTTCGAACGACAGTTTGTCAAGGTACTGCTTGCATGCGTTTGAACACTCATAATCAGTGCCAGATAATCACCAGGTCGAAAACACATTTCAAAACATCTCAGTAAAATGTAGGTCCCATTTGCAAGATCATTGCTCAGTATTATTTGTACATATCTGCTTAATTAGCCAATAAAGTGGTAATAAACAAGCATATTCTCTCGTTGAAATACTATCGTTTTCCCTGCCTCCCCCCACAGTTCTCGCCCAATCGATCTTGCAAAAGTCAAAGCTCTCTGCCCAACAAACTCCTACATTACAGCCTATATTTCATTAGTCATTTATCATTATGATGATCTTGTATTGTATTGATCTTGTATTTTTAGCAGTCTACGAGTAGCCGATCTGCAAATTTTTGCAGTCTGCTTTGCAAACCTTAAGGCAATAAACCATCTGACTAATAAATAGGTTTTCTTGTTTTCTTAATGCACTGATTTTTCAGGCACGCATCCGTGGTCCCAACTGATCATGCCACTCAACGCGATCTTTAAGGAAACCAACGCTTCGGTGGACATAGAGGAAAACAAAAGATGAAAGGAAAGGTCCCGATTTTCTCACGGCAATTGATATGCTACCTCAAACTCTTATCATGCATAGTTCTTCATAAGCAGAAGTATTTTAAATATGAACAGTTTTTCATATCCGCTGATCATTAATATATTCTTAACTGCCTTGATAGGCGTACTTAAAATTACCCCGCTCAAGAATGCAACAACTAGGTCGCCTTTGTCTTGGTACAGATAATGTTACCGATGAGCATCACTTACATTCACAATCAATCAGCATAGCTAAAGTTAAAATTCAATGTGTTATAGGCCTATGACTGACATTACCATAAGCTTACATAAAACAATGAAAATAGGTCTAGCCTTATGGATTTCAATCCACGCGACTGATTTCTAAATCAAAACAAACTATCTAGCAAGCTATAGTGGAAAATGACGTGTTTTACCGCTGTCCTGGAGAAGTGAAGGCACGGAAAACTTTGAGTGAGCAGTTATTTCTCTGCCTTGGATCGATTTTTATAATTTTTTCTGAGAATCTTTCAAAGGCTTTGGACTAGTCAGCGTTGAAAGGCCCCGACCGACGGATTTAATTTAAGTTAGTAGCGACTCAAATACTAGTATAGTGGAGAATGGCGTTTGTTTGAGCTGTCCTGAAGAAGCGAAGGCATTGGAAACCTTGAGTGAGCAGTTCTTCCTCAGCCTAGGATCGATTTTTTTTTTAATTTCTGAGAATCTTTCAAAGGCTTTGGACTACTCAGAGTTGAAAGGCCCCGACCGACGGATTTAATTTAAGTTAGTAGGGACTCAAATACTTGTATAGTGGAGAATGACGTTTGTTTGAGCTGTCCTGAGGAAGTGAAGGCATTGGAAACCTTGAATGAGCAGTTCTTCCTCTGCCTAGGATCGATTTTTTTTTCTGAGAAGCTTTCAAAGGCCTTGGACTACTAAGAGATGAAAGGCCTCGACCGACGGATTAAATTTAAGTTAGTAGCAACACAAGTAAAGTATATAGCACGTATTTTAAATAACTAATTGTTGACTGATTGCTTATTCCACTTAAGCTCATGTAGGTACAGGGGTTTACTTCAAAATGAATTAAAGTTTGACCGTGAAAAAGTATGGGAACAGGTAGGCAAGAAGACTTCAAGACTTAGTGCACGGCAAAATCAGTGCCCGTTTTTTACCCAAATAACGCATTTCGAACAAAGTTCAGCGTCGAGCACCACGCATAGGCGAGCTTTGAAATTACAATATGATGTTATTAACAGTAAGTATATGGAAAGATTGAATTGTCCATGATTTAAGAATAAATGCTTAAATCAGTACATCAGTGGTTTGATATTAAATAAAGCATACATTTTTTGATCAAACTGCTTAGTTAAGGATTTGTTCATGCAAGAACAAAACCTGCGCACTTTGAAAGCTAAATGTGAATTAGCAAGAGCTCTATCGATGTTGACACGTCTATGTTGTGAAACGAGGTTTACATTTGAATTACTGAATAGGCTCAGACAAACAAAAACGTTATATTTGTGGTGATTCAAACAGTTTCAAAACGCTACATAGCGCGATTTTCTACACCGCTGCGTGAATGTGCTGTCGTTGGTTACATTGGAGCTGTTACGTTTGTCTAGCCTACTAGAAGGGCGCTTATAAATCCCATGTATTAGAAAAAATAATTAAATGAATAGGCAACATTAAGCGGCCCACTATTCTGCTGGCAATGGAAGCATGACCTTGACATTTCTGCTTGCTATTGAAAGTTAACTATGGTATTGTGGTAACTACTAGCTACATAGCTAGCTGCCCATCTGAGCGGAAAGTATGTTTAATCGCCAAATTAGTTTCACAGATGATCATTTTTATGCATGAAGGGACATCCAGGGAAAAAGCTCAAAATTCAGTCGTAATGGAATAGCGGGAACGGAACAACGATAGTGTGCCTTACCGTCTTGTGGCAAAAGTATTGAAGAACCACTGCACTGTGCTAGACTAGCTGGATAAATTACGAGCACACTTCTTCACCAACCTGAGCTTGAGGAAGAGGCATGCAGTGGAACTCTCACGTCCTGACTCATCTGCTGCTGAAGCAACAGAAGATAACTTTTTCTCCTACATCTCCTCTAGCCTTGTTACCTCACAGTCCGTTTCCTTTTTTATGTCCATTGTGTTGATTGTTGTCTTCCTGAATTAGTTAGCTAGCCACCATCACATGCCGAAATGACAAGCGCTGTAACCGCGAGGCGCTTTCTCTCGCTCCCTTTCTCCTGCTCAAACAAAATGCGCGCGTGCCAAGTAATGTGAAGTAGGTCTGGGCCTTGAATTACACACAGATGACCCATAATGCACCTGCGTTTTTTATCAACAACATCATATTATTTATGTGAGTTTTATGCGTGTGTGGGATTACAAGTGAATAAATCATCGGCAATTTTTTTAACGAGTTTTCTGTTTTATTTTTCTTACAAAAGAAAGAAAGAAAAACAGATCCGGGGCTATTCACGAAACATTTAGGGAAAACCCCGGACGCCCAGGCCTAACGACGTCCCTGTCTTACGTTAAATACCGTGCGTTTTTTAAATAGAGGAGGGGTAAAACATTGCATTTCAGCACCATGGACAGCGACATACAAAAAAGGCATAACCCGTCCTTAAAGTCCGTGACTTTCCCGAGGCACAAACCGCTTCGACATATCGATTTACACAAGCACTACCTACGTAAAACAACTCAAAACTCAAAAAATTTAAATAAAATAAATAAATAAAAAAACGCCATAATTTTTTGGAAAGTTCTGCAAACATACAAATAGCTGACTGAAAGATACTAACATTGTCCCTATATGACATTGTATTGTAAGCAATATTAGTATGTCTAACTCACCAGTGTTAATGAGAGTGAATCTTCAACAGGTTTTTTCTCTTTTTGCAGTATTTCAGTCAAAGGGCCATCGACGCTCACCAAACTTTGACTTATCGGTTGCATAAATTGTATATCGCCTTTCCTTGAGTCAGTGGTCCTGTACACATCGTAATTGTACACGTGCTGGAGAGTCCCGGTACCTGTCCCCAAAGTGTCAGAGTAACGAGGTGGATAATATGGAATGACTGGGAGATTAGAATTATAGAGGATTCGAGACTGTCTCCATCTATATATTTTCACTGAAATAATAACAACTATGCACGTGATCAACAAAAATGAAACCACAGCCAAAGCCAAGACTAAGAAAAATGTCAGATTATCATTGTTCTCTTTGTCTTGCGTAAAGTCAGTGAACTCCGAGAGCTTTTCGGGGAAGCTGTCCGCCACCACCACGTTAACATTGACTGTAGCTAAACGAGGGGGCTGTCCGTTGTCCTCCACTACAACAGTCAGCCTTTGTTTCACAGCATCTTTATCAGTGACTTGCCGTATTGTTTTTATTTCCCCATTCTGTAAGTCTACTCCAAAAAGGGCCTTGTCCGTCATTTTCTGTAATTTATAGGAGAGCCATGCATTCTGTCCAGAGTCTACATCAACAGCCACCACTTTAGTGACCAGATAGCCCACATCTGCTGAACGAGGGACCATTTCAGCCACCATCAGAGAGCCACCAGTCTGGACAGGGTACAGAACCTGCGGTGCATTGTCGTTCTGGTCTTGAATTAAGATGTTTAGAGTCACATTACTACTGAGTGGCGGGGAGCCTCCATCTTGTGCTTTTACTGTTAGTTTAAGTTGTTTGATTTGTTCATAATCAAAAGATCTCACAGCATGCAAAAGTCCAGTTTCAGAATTAATGGATATATAGGTGGAGGCTGGACTACCACTAACTTGCGTGTCCTCCAGTAGATAAGATATTCTGGCGTTTTGGTTCCAGTCTGAGTCCCGGGCACTGACAGTACATATGGATGTTCCAGGATAGTTATTCTCCATGACGTAGGCAGAAGTTGTTTGTTTATCGAACAATGGTGCATTATCATTTACATCAGCTATTCTTAAGTGTAATGTCCTTGTGCTTGAGAAAGGAGGTGAACCACAATCTGTTGCCGTTATAGTTATATTGTATTCTTCAGTCGTTTCTCTATCAAAATATTGATCTGAGAGCAGATTATAATAATTTGTTAACGATAACTGAATTTTGAAAGGTAGTTTATTGTCTATGGAACATGTTATCTGACCATTTCTCTCGGAGTCAGCATCTTTAACGTTAATTATAGCAATTGTGCTGCCAACAGGGACATCCTCAGACACAAGACTAGAGAAAGACATGACGTTTATGACTGGAGCATTATCATTAACATCAATAACTTCGATTACAACTTTGCTGGTATCTGTTAGACCGCCTTGGTCTTTAGCTTCTACTCTAACCTCATATTTCCTATCTTTCTCGTAATCTATTTGCCCTGAAACGGATATAGTACCTGTGGTCTCATCAATAATGAAAATATTTGCAATACTTCCCTTTAATTGTGAAATACTATATGTGACGTGACCGTATGCTCCACTGTCTGCATCAGTTGCGTTTACGGTTGTAATAACGTATTTTTTTGGTGCGTTCTCGGTCACAGTAGCCTTATACACTGACTGGTTAAAAACTGGTGCATTATCATTCGCGTCAAGGACAGTTATTTCTATGTTTACTGTACCAGATCTTTGTGGTGTTCCTCCATCTACAGCAACTAGCTTTAGAGACAAACGAGGATTCTGCTCTCTGTCTAGCGGCTTCTGAAGAATCATTTCAGCATATTTACTGCCGTCTGGATTTGTAAATTGTTTAAGTATAAAATTATGACTCTGGGTTAAGACGTAATTTTTAAGGGCATTAAGGCCAACATCGGAATCTTCTGCATTTTTTATTGGAAATCTAGAACCAACTGTAGCAGATTCACTAATTTCGAAGTGAATATCCTTATTTGGAAAAACTGGTGCATGGTCATTAACATCTAAAATTTCAATAGTGACACGATGCAGTTCCATCGGATTCTCTAAAATTATCTCAAAACTGAAGCTACATGGTGTTACATCCCCACAAAGCTGCTCACGGTCTATTCTCTCGTTCACGACCAAAATTCCTTTGTCTGTCTTCAGCTCTGTGTATTGAAAGCTCTCTCCTGTCACGATACGGGCCCGGCCACTTCGGAGCCTTTTCAGATCCAACCCTAGATCTTGTGCTACGTTACCAACAAGCGAACCTTTTTTCATCTCTTCTGGAATTGAATACCTAATCTGGCCACAAACAACATGAATGAAAATTGCTAAGCGTAGGCCTAAATAAAAAAGGCAGACATGCCAATTTACTCGTCTGGATAACAATTGTTCCCCAAGTGCCATGGTAAATCCAAAGGAATATAAACGCATGCCGTTTTTAACAGATTTAGAAAACACAGATCCGACGAGTGGGTGATATCCTATCCAGAAAAATTGAAATATCCCATTTAAGTAGCAGCACAGTGTGAATTATCTCCGTTCAGTCCCAAAAGTTATCTCCTCTATGAAGAAAAGATTAATCCCCCGGTCTAATGCTATGAAAAGGACGAAACTAACAACTGGATAGGTACGTTTTATTGACCAACAGCGTCCCCAAGAGTCCATAAAGGGAAATGGACGCTATCGCTTGCTTATGTGAAGGGAAAGATCGTTTCATTCCACTTTCTTGAAAGCACGACAATGCAAACATGGGCAGTCACGCAGTCAGCAAATAATTAATTATTCTGCTTCATTAAAAAAAAAAAAAAAAACACATGAAAATACTACAGCAACAGTACACCTTCATATGAGCTAAAGTAGGCTTCAAGGTTGCAGTAATGAAAACATTATAGGCTAAATTTGAAACGCTTGCCAAGGCACTCATTCCCTGAAGTGGCGCTAAAATAGGCATCAAACCTCAATGAGGTCACTGTGTGCAGCTTTTGTAATTATTTTACAATTAGGTAGACATAATGGTACCTTAAACGTATTTCAGTTTAATACAGTATTTGACGAAGCATAAAATATTAATACAATTACATTTGTATTTATGCCATTGCAACCCAAAACACGTGCCATTTTAGGCAATTTAACTAACTCACCTCAAGAGGGGAGCCAGGGTTGTCCAGGAATTTATTTTCACTCTGCATCTTCTGGATTGTTCCTGTACAATTGGGTTCCACTATCAACACGCTTTGACTACCGGGTGTGACAAACTTACAGTCACTCTTTCTGGAGTCAGTCGTCCTATACACGTCGTAATTGTACACGTGCTGGAGAGTCCCTGTCCCTGTCCCCAAAGTTTCCGAATAACTTGGTGGATAATATGGAATAACCGGGAGATTAGAATGATAGAGGATGCGAGACTGTCTCCATCTGTATATTTTCACTGATATAATAACAACTATGCACGTGATAAATAAAAATGAAACCACAGCCAAAGCCATTACTAAGTAAAAAGTCAAATTATCATTGTACTCCTTGTCTTGCGTAAAGTCAGTGAACTCCGAGAGCTGTTCAGGGAAGCTGTCAGCGACTGCCACGTTAACACAGACTGTAGCTGAACGAGGTGGCTGTCCGTTATCCTCCACCACAACAGTAAGCCTTTGTTTCACAACATCTTTATCGGTGACTTGTCGTGTGGTTCTTATTTCTCCATTCTGTAAACCCACTCCAAAAAGTGACTTATCCGTCATTTTCTGTAGTTTATATGAGAGCCAGGCATTCTGTCCAGAGTCCACATCAACAGCCACCACTTTAGTGACCAGATAACCCACATCTGCTGAGCGAGGAACCATTTCAGCCACCAGAGAACTGCCAGTCTGGACAGGGTACAGAACCTGAGGCGTGTTGTCGTTCTGGTCTTGAATTAAGATGTGTACAGTCACATTACTACTGAGTGGTGGGGAGCCTCCGTCTTGAGCCTTTACTGTTAGTTTAAGTTGTTTGATTTGCTCATAATCAAAGGATCTCACAGCATGCAAGACTCCGGTTTCAGAATTAATGGATATATAGGTAGAGACTGGGCTACCACTAACTTGCGTGTCCTCCAGTAGATAAGATATTCTGGCGTTTTGGCTCCAGTCTGCATCGCACGCACTGACAGTAAATATGGATGCTCCAGGAGAATTATTCTCAATAACATTGGCAGAATATGTTTGTTTTTCAAAAAATGGTGCATTATCATTTACGTCAGATATTCTTAAGTGTAATGTCCTTGTGCTTGAGAATGGAGGTGAACCACAATCTGTTGCCGTTATGGTTATATTGTATTCTGCGGTCGTTTCTCTATCAAAATATTGACCTGAGAGCAGATTATAATAATTTGTTAACGATAACTGAATTTTGAAAGGTAGTTTATTGTCTATGGAACATGTGATCTGACCATTTCTCTCGGAGTCAGCATCTTTAACATTAATAATAGCAAGTGTGGTGCCAACAGGGGCATCCTCAGACACAGGACTAGAGAAAGACATGACGTTTATGACTGGAGCATTATCATTAACATCAGTAACTTCGATTACAACTTTGCTGGTATCTGTTAGACCACCGTGGTCTTTAGCTTCTACTCTAACCTCATATTTCTTGTCTTTCTCGTAATCTATTTGTCCTGAAACGGATATAGCACCCGTGTTCTCATCAATAATGAAAATATTTGCAATACTTCCCTTCAATTGTGAAAAACTATATGTTATGTGACCATTTGATCCACTGTCAGCATCATTTGCGTTTACTGTTATAACAAATGTGCTTTTTGGTGCGTTCTCGGTCACAGTAGCCTTATACACTGACTGATTAAAAACTGGTGCATTATCATTCGCGTCAAGGACAGTTATTTCTATATTTATATTTCCAGATCTTTGTGGCGTACCACCATCTATGGCAACTAGCTTTAAAGACAAACGAGGATGCTGCTCTCTGTCTAATGGTTTCTGAAGAATCATTTCACCATATTTACTACCATCTGGATTAGTGTGTTGTTTAAGGATGAAATTGTCGTTTTGAGTTAATACGTAATTTTGAAGTGCATTAAGGCCAACATCGGAATCTTCTGCATTTTTAAGAGGAAATCGTGAGCCAACTGTAGCAGATTCGCTAATTTCGAATTTAACATCTTTATTTGGAAAAACTGGTGCATGGTCATTAACATCTAAAATTTCAATAGTGACACGATGCAGTTCCATTGGATTCTCTAAAATTATCTCAAAACTGAAGCTACATGGTGTAATATCACCACAAAGCTGCTCACGGTCTATTCTCTCGTTCACTACCAGAATCCCTTTGTCCGTCTTCAACTCTGTGTATTGAAAGCCCTCTCCTGTCACGATACGGGCCCGGCCAGTTCTGAGCCTTTTCAGATCCAATCCTAGATCTTGTGCTACGTTACCAACAAGGGAGCCTTTTTTCATCTCTTCTGGAATTGAATACCTAATCTGGCCACAGGCAATAGGAATGAAAATAATTGAATAAAAAAGGCCGACATACCATCTTACTCGATTGAAAAACAATTGTTCCCAAAGTGCCATGGTAAATCCAAAGGAAAATAAAACGTTTACGTTTATTGCAGGTATACGACAAATCCGAGTGGGCAATATTATCCTTTCCAGAAATATTTCAAAATCCCATTTAATTAGGATCACAGTGTGAAATATATCCGTTGAGCCACATGTTATCTCCTAAAGAAAAAATCTATCGTCTGGTCTAGTTCAGTCGTAATCGGCGGATCTGAATAATAACAGAGGAAAAGTATTTTTTATTGACCAACAGCGTCCCTTAGAGTCCAAAATTGGGGAAAGTCTTTTTAGTTCCACTTCCTTTTATACGCCGACAATACAACATTTGGTCGACACAGTTAACAAAGAATTAATTTGTGTACAATAATTCATTAATGAGCTAAAGTAAGATTCAAAGTTGCAGTAATGAAAACGTTGGCCAAATTAGTGATTGTTGCCAAGACACTGCGTTCCCCTAAAGTGGCACTAAAGTAGGCTTTACAAATGTGTAATTAATTTACAATGGAAAACGTTACAGAAGTACTAAAGAATGTGGTATGGCACCCACAACTTATTTCTGTTTAATACAGTATGAAAACGGTTTATTGAAAGTAGCAATACAATTTAATGTTTTGATTTACCATTGCAATCAGATGTTAAGAACGTGACACAAGGAGTTGGACTCAAATACACAACTCGACACAAAAACGCTTAGAAATAAAATGTCTTTAGTGAATAAGAAAACAAAGTACTACAAAAATTCACTCTATGTAGAGGAAAACTTGGCAATGGCATAAGCAAAACAAAACTAAACAAACTTGATTCTTACAAAATAATTCAAGGCTTGGGTAACGCTGGCTTTCTGGACGTGACATGGAACAAGACAAACTGACACAGGACAAAGGGAGACAAAGATTCTTTATACATGAGATAATGGGACACAGGTGGCAACAATCAGGGAAGGGACTAACAATCACACTGGCGGGAAAACACAAGCTAAACATGGCAGACTTAACAAACTTGACGGGATGTTACAGTACCCTCCCCCTCTAAGAATGGCTCTGGATGTCCCAGGCACTACTCGGTGGTTCCTGACAAAGCCATCGATCAAGCTCTGATCGACAATGAAGCTTGCTGGAATCCACAACCTCTCCACGTCTTCCACGTCCCCGTTTGCGGACCGCCAGGAGTTTCTTCACCGAGTATACCGGACCACCTTCGACCATCCGAGGAGGTGGAGGGGGCTTGGAGGTGGGAACCAGTGGGCTCTCTTTGACAGGCTTGACTTCGTCGACATGAAATGTGGGGTGTACCTTTAACGACCTGGGTAGACGTAAGCGTACAGACACTGGGTTAACCACCTTAGAAATTGGAAATGGACCCACAAACCTTGGAGCTAGCTTTCTTGACATGACATGAAGAGATAAATCCTTGGTAGCTAGCCAAACTCTTTGCCCAGGCCGATAAAGTGGAGCAGGTCTGCGGCGTTGGTCCACTATTGTCTTCATCCGGCTGGCGCTGCGCAGGAGCACACGACGAGCACCGGCCCAGATCCAGCGGCACCGACGGACCATGGCGTGGGCTGACGGGACCGTGACCTCGGGCTTGTTGGCAGGGAACAGGGGAGGTTGGTAGCCGTGCGCACAATGGAATGGAGTGAGACCTGTGGCAGCAGTGGGAAGCGTGTTGTGGGCGTACTCGACCCACACCAGGTGTTTGCTCCACGATGCCTGGTTCTGGGGAAACAGGCTCTGCAAACAGGTCTTGAGCTCCTGTTTGATGCGCTCAGTCTGGCCATTAGATTGAGGTTGGTATCCTGAAGACAAGCTGACGGTGGCACCAAGGAGATGGCAGAACTCCTTCCAGAAGCGTGAGATGAATTGTGGGCCGTGGTCTAAACACAGTGTCCCTGGGAAAACCATGAATACGGAACACATGACGTAACATGACCTCTGCCGTTTCCTTGGCAGACGGAAGCTTGGGTAGTGCAATGAAATGTGCCATTTTACTGAATCTATCCACCACTGTCAGGACGGTAGTGTTACCTTCAAAAGTGGGTAATCCTGTGACGAAGTCCATAGGGATGTGGGACCAAAGGCGATGAGGGACAGAAAGTGGGTGCAGCAGACCCATCTGTGCTTGTGTGGAGGTCTTGTTCCTGGCACAAACAGTGCAGGCTGCCACATATTCCGCCACCTCTTTCTCCATGGACGGCCACCAGAAACGTTGCTTGATCATGAAGATAGTTCGTTTTACCCCAGGATGACAGCTGAGCAAAGACGTGTGAGCCCAGTGTATAACCTGTGAGTGGACTGAAACAGGGACAAACAACCTATTTCGCGGGCAACCACTAGGTGCCGGGCTCTCACCATTGGCTTGCTTCAACACTAATTCTATTTGCCATAAAACTGCTTCCACCACACGGTTAGGTGGAAGGATGCCTTTAGGTTTTTTGGCAACAGATTCCGGATCATACAAGCGAGACAGTGCAACAGGTTTGACCTTCTGTGAGCCTGGTCTATATGACAGTACAAAATGGAAGCGATTGAAAAACAATGACCACCTGGCCTGACGTGAATTCAGTCTTTTGGATCTTTTAATGCATTCCAAGTTCTTATGATCAGTCCAGATTAAAAATGGTTGTTCTGCCCCCTCCAAGCAAAGACGCCACTCCTCCAAAGCTACTTCGATAGCTAAAAGTTCTTTGTTGCCTACATCATAGTTCTTTTACGCAGGTGTCAACTTACGTGACATGAACGCACATGGATGGAGCTTAATGTCATGAGCAGATCTTTGAGATAGCACCGCCCAGATGCCTTCGTTGGAGGCATCCACCTCCACGACGAACTGTCTCTGAGGATCTGGCACGGTGAGGATGGTAGCGGTCGTGAACAGTCTCTTTAGTCTCTGGAAGGCTTCTTCCGCCTGAGTGTTTCACTCAAAACTGACATGGGAGGAGGTGAGTACATGCAACGGCGCCGCAATGGCACTGAAGTTTCTTATAAACCTTCTGTTGAAATTTGCAAAGTCCTAAAATTGATGTAATTTCTTTTTGTTAGTGGGAGTAGGCTAATTAGCCACAGCACTGACCTTTTCAGGATCCATCTGAACCTGGTTAGCAGCGATGATGTGAACCAGGAAGGAGACAGTCTCGGCATGGAACTCAAATTTTTCGGCCTTGCAGTAGAGTTGGTTTTCCTTCAGCTTTTGGAGTGCTTGGCGGACATGTTGAATATGAGTCTCCTCATCCGGTGAAAAGATGAGAATGTCGTTGAGGTAGACAAAAACAAACCTGTTGAGAAAATCCCTCAACACGTTGTTGACAAAAGTCTGAAAAACAGCAGGGGCATTGCATAATCCAAATGGCATGACTAGGTACTCGTAGTGTCCACTAGGAGTGTTGAAACCAGTTTTACACTCATCCCCCTCCCGAATCCTGATGAGGTGATAGGCATGTCTTAAGTCAAGTTTTGTGAAGATTTTTGCATCCTGCAAAAGTTCAAAGGCTGAGGCCATGAGTGGGAGGGGGTACCTATTCTTGACAGTTATTTTATTAAGAGGACTATAGTCAATGCATGGACAGAGGGAACCATTCTTTTTTCCCACAAAGAAAAACCCTGCAGCCGCAGGTGAGGAGGATGGTCTGATGAGCCCGGATTTTAGAGAGGAGTCAATGTAGGTCTGTCATGGCAGGGTAAAGCCGCCCTTTAGGTATCTGACCCACAGGCAAAAGGTCAATAGGACAGTCATAGGTTTGGTGAGGAGGTAGTGACAGAGCTTTCGCTTTATTAAAGGCCTCTTTTAAATCCTGATAGCATGATGGCATTTTAGTCAGGTCGGGATAATCTGTATCAGTGTCATTCTGCGGGTGATTGTATTTAATTCTGTAAGGTTCTTTGGAAAACCTAGACGGGGCTAAGCAGGTAAGTAGACAATCTGGTCCTCAGTCCTTAACCCTCCCTGATCGCCAGTCAATACATGCATTATGCTTGATAAGCCATGGAATTCCAAAAATCATAAAGTGCAGTGCAGAGTCAAATAGGTGGAAAGTAATTTCCTCAAAGTGTGTGTCATCTATGATTACTTGGACAGGCTCAGTCACATGGGTTACTTTAAATAGTAGCTTGCCATCTAAGGCCCTGGCATTAATAGGGGAAGGCAAGGGAACAGTCTTAATGCACAGTCGTTTAGCCAAATCCCAGTCCATCAGACTTTCGTCTGCTCCTGAGTCGACTACCGCCCTGAGTCGTGATCTGGTCGTGTACCTGAATTTTCATGGTGGTCAATGAACGTGGAGGGAAGTCAGCTGCGGAGAATCGGCTCACCAGCGCCCTCCGTCTTGCTGGTGAGCCTTTCCTTTTACTGGGCAGTCGGACAACACATGGCCATGTTGTCCACAGTAGAAGCAGAAACCCTGTTGGAAACAGCGCTGTCTTTCTTCTGGTGCGATCTTGGCTCTGCCAAGACGGGACAATATTAATGCTATTTTAGCTAGGTCCGAAACAAAAGCAACAGGATTATGTACAAAATGCAGTTCACACTGCACCAGGAAGGGTCGACAGTTCCCGGAATCCCCGGAAAACTTCTCCGGAGGAACCAGACGAAGCGCCGTACCCGGAGAGGGAATGTGATCCGCTGCCGCAGGAGCTACCGATGGACTTGGCATAGCAGGAGGAGAAGCAGAGGAACCAGCTTCAAGGTGGGTGAGTACTCGCTGCAACTGAACCGCCAGGTGATTCACTTGGTTGATGATGGCAGACTGGAATTCTACCTGGCGATCGGTGAGGTCACTCATTCCTCGGCTGATGGTAGTCAGCTGTTCGGCATGGTGAGTTAGCTCGACTTTCTGTGCAAACATGTCGGCCTTGAGCGTACCGGAGTCGGCTGAGTCCATGTTTTAGGTCAGTTCGTTCTGTTAAGAACGTGACAAGGAGTTGGACTCAAATGCACAACTCGACACAAAAACGCTTAGAAATAGAAAGTCTTTACTAAATAAGAAAACAAAGTACAACAAAAATTCACTCTATGTAGAGGAAAACTTGGCAATGGCAGACTTAACAAACTTGACGGGATGTTACATCAGAACACGTGACATTTTGGGTGATTTAATGATGAAAACAATTCGCCTCGAGGGGAGCCTTGTTCATCTTGGATTTGTTTTTCACTATCTTGTGTAATGTTCCTGCACAGTTATGTTCCATTATCAAAGCACTGGGTCTGGAGTCAGTCGTCCTATACACATTGTAATTGTTCACGTGCTGGAGAGTACCTGTCCCCAAAGTGTCCGAGAAAAGCCTGGTTCATACTTCTGAGAAGCAGCACGTAAACAGCTCTGTGTAGCTTCGAAGAGCGGGGGTTTCATGAGAAAGCGCTCACTGAGGCCCGCCAACGTGTTGACGGGGAGTCCTCCCAAATCCTGAGAAGTTCGTTCAATTTTCATGTGATAGCTCGGCATAGAAAAGAGAAATGTTTAGTTCACCATGGTTGTGTAGTTACGACTGCGCCATAGTTATGATTCACTTACTGTGATAATGAAGTCACCTAAAAGCAGTTGCAATATACTCCTTTGGTGAAACGTGATGTGTTGTATTTAGCCAAAAAATCACAATATTGATATAACTTTAAGATGTATTTATTTAAAATCAGGTTGTCCCATACAGCCAAATAACAATCACACTCAAACTACAACTAAATCACACAATATTGCAGTATAAGCTGTCTAATATAATAAACTGGCTGTTTTGTTTTGTTTGATTTGACTGTAAACTGTAAATGGAAAAACAGAAAAAAAACTGACCCAAAACCAGTAATAAGATCTTCGGGTCTGTCTGAGTAATTCGTTCAAAAGAGTAGTTCACCCCTCGAATGGGTCTTCAGGTCTGAGTGAGTCTTTCGTTCAAAAGAGTAGTTCACCCCTCAAATGGATCTTCGGGTCTGAGAAATTAGTTCAAAAGAGTAGTTCATCCCTCGAATGGGTCTTCGGGTCTGAGTGAGTCTTCTATTCAAAAGAGTAGTTCACCCCTCGAATGGGTCTTCTGGTCTAAGTCTTTCGTTCACTGGTCACGTGATAGCTGCATAGGCTAGGCACGAGAAATCAGGAAACATAAATTAGCAGTTCACCCTTAGGGACTGAGTCTGTCGTTCACTTGTAACGTGACTGACATGTTTGTTTTAAGGCTGCAGAGTTACGTCACAGTGACCTCATAATGTTACGTTGTGGCAACGTTTATTTGACATGGTAATTTTTCTTAATGTTGTGCTAAGGTTGCACAGTTACATAATAATAACCTAACATTGTGACGTTGTGGCAACGTTTCTTTAGGTCATTATTCTTAATGTTGTGTTAAGGTTGCACACTTACGTAACAATAACCTAAAATTGTGACATCAGGGAAAGGCTTAATAATATGCCTGGTTGCACAGTTCAGTTACCACTAGTAACCTCGCTGTCACCTTGTGGCAACGTTACTGTAACTTAAGCATATTAATTAGTTAAATATGTATCAATAACAAAAAAATTTAAAACAAAAACATCTTAGACTTCCTGGAAAACAGGTTTAGAAAATGCAGAATCTTGTTCTCAAATACACAAATAGGTGCACATTAATTGGCCTACTCGAACTGATGTGCAGTACAAATTTGGTTTGGCATGAAAGGTCCAGACAAATCCTTCATACATTTGTAATTGGCCTACTGGAAGGGTTGGGGGTTGGGGAGGGAACATTTTATCTATCCCAGACACCCGGCCTTATGATTGGTGACTAAATATTGAACGCCCTGGCAAAACCAAACATCAGTTATTTTTTAATTGGCGCAAGTTCAGATAGTGGAATGCTCATATTCTCAGCCAGAGTTACCTAGCGAATAGATATGGCGGCAGATAAGTTATCATCAGATGTGCAGGTACAGAAGTTGTTAGAAGTGGACTAAGCATAATGGAAGAAAGGCAAAAATTTTAAGAGGTGAGGAGCTCATTCGATTTATTGTTGGGACACTTTTGCCAGCCCCCCCTCCCCCTAAATCTCTAGCTTGTTAGCCAACGCTAAACCCTTACCAAATTTGTTAGTTATTGAATGCTTATGTTTGACGTTTGTTTAGTTATATCTAACTTCAACTAAACAGCTCACTGCGATAAAAAAAGAGCAAAATGTGGCACAGCCTTATCCTTAGGTGTTCGATTAAACCAAGGCATATTCAGACTGAACACGTCACTGAAAAATGCATTCAGTGAAGCTTGCCACGTACCCTCTGTCATGCCGTGGGTGCTAATTCTGTCTGCTAACTTTCAGACACATATTGTCATGGCAGGGAGATAGCTATTTTATCATAACAAGTGATTTTGCCCAAACAATTTAGGCTCAGTCAGTACGTTCCATTTAAACGTATTTAGTTAGCTATTTAGCGAAAAACACGGACTAGATCTCGTATACTTAAGTTTTAGCTCAAGTTTTTATATTACGCGTTAGCTCCCCAGCCAACAACACGATCCACGAGCACGGGTCAGTCCTGCTAAATTGAAATACATCTTTAACCAACTTGGCCTCTGGTGTTTCCGAGTACTTGTTCTCAAGAAGTCTGATAGGGTATTGAAATTCAACCTTGTCTTTTGGCAGTATTTCAGCCTAAGGGCACATATTACGCACCCACCTTTCTTATACTGTTCTTGTCTTTTCATGCCATGCATGTGCTACCCAAACTACCCAATGTCCATCTAAACCGCATTGAAGAATCACGACCGTAGTTGATAGACCTTTATTGGTATATGTTTTATCAAGTACAAGTTACTTTATGTAATATTACAGTTTTCAACAGGCTGGTGGATGCAGGGATGGATGCTACTCTGCTATGCTTAAAATGTAATGTAGTTATTTTGTATAAGATGCTGTCAGAAGAGACAGGTGAGATAATTTGACCTGCTAAGTGGGCTTTTTATTTGTAGCTCACCTGGCCATGCGGATGTCCAGCACCTTCAGCTTCTCATTCATCACTGTAGAGCAACACCACCACCATCACAGCCTATTCTGGAGTGTCTGGAGTCTGCCAATTCAATTACATTATTGCTCTAGATCATAGACTGGCTTGCTATACGTGTAATCCACTTTTCTCAATGGATAAATTAGTTTCAATAGATTTGCATGGGAATTTAACAGGTTGTGGAAGTTGATTCTGAGAGAGCAATGGATGCTTTAATACTCCTATTTTCTTGGGGGGGGGGGGAGTCTGGAGTGCTCAGAAGTTCAAGTAAATGATGATGGTGCTCTTTGATATGGAATATAAAGGATCAAAAAAGAAATAAGGTCCAAGGAACTCTTCTGGCCAAGTCTTTTATTCAAAAGCGTTTATTGAGATGG
>JAPMUY010002339.1:0-20911 GCA_026901105.3 Galaxias olidus
TGTGTGTGTTGACATTGCACTGTCTAAAGGCAAAGCGGTAGACCCTTTTATTTTGAAGAGTGCAGCGCAATTGATAGAGCAACTAGCCAATCAGAAGTAAGGTGTCGCCGAAGGGCCACCCACCAAGGAAAACGAAACATTGAGTGGTACATTTGATTTGCCAGTGGTAACGGAAAACAAGAAATTGAGATGAATGTTTGTTTTAGTTTTTTTTTCAGACATTTGAAAAACGAAAAAATGTCTCGTTTCTGGTTTCTGCTTTTGTCCGATGTACCGAAAAAACAAACGGTTAAAACGTACCTTGGTCGCCAATGCCTATATGTGACAAAGGGTGTTAATCTAACATAAACAGGATTAAGTTAAGAAATCCGATTTTAAAATTAAACTCATCCAGGGAAATTTTGAGAATGTATGTAATTTTTTTGTTGTTCAGTATCTGTCAGGGGGAATCTGCAGATACCTGTTACCTATCCATGGTTTCACTTGAGTGTTGAATATGACCTTGGTTGGGGAATTAATTCAGAGCAGCTGCCCTTTGACGGCTTTCAGAGTATTACTGTTGTAATACACTTTTAAACCGATTGTAAGATTTCCTGACTTAACTATGAGCTGTTAAGATTCAGAGCTGAAAAGACTGAAACCAGTCCAGAAACTGCACAAAGGCAGGGCTGTATGGAAGAGTAGCAATAAGAAAGCCATTGCTGAAAAAAATTTATTTTGCAGCATCTGCATTTATTATCTTTGTAAGACATACTTTAATTTAATTTCCACCCTTTTGTACGTACGAATACAGAGCCATAAATTGGAATCAACCCCGCACTGTTGTGACACAACAGTTTTTACTTAGCATTCCCATACATGCCACAGAGCATGGTATGACTACAGCATGCCATACTCTGAGGCCTGTGTAGGAATGCCAGGTAGACCAAGGAGTAACGTGGCAGTAGAGAAACAACTAGACGACTACATATAGAGGGATATTATATGAGGGTTGCACTGCTTTGATTACATGCTTTGGGGACAATGGTCTTTTTAGATGAAAGGTTCACTGCAAATCTATAAAAAGCTTTTCTGAGTGATCACCTCTATTCTGTGGGAGTGGTCTTTCCTTCATGGGTAGACGGTCTTCTCTAGACAGGTTTTATATTTTACCTCTGGAACGCAGTGAAACCTGGTGAAACAGTGAAGAGTGCTTCTTTGAGGAGCAGCTCCACCTCATCATAATGTTTCGTTAACGTAAACCTTTTGCCCTGATTACCAAATATGGTCCTCCTATACAAAGTGCAATGTCCAAACATCTCCACTAGATGACAGTGACACAAAACACTAAAAATGTTCTGTCTGACAGATTAATTTAGACAAATGAAGATGGGTGTTGATCACCATGATTATAAGGGAACTACATGTTATAGAGTCACTGTCAACAAATCATTTATCAATTTTTGCATTAACAAGTCAAACTCTCGTTGCCTTCAATCTTCAGGTTAATTGGACACTGTATAGCTGTAAGGGACAGTTTAATTTGAGGTGTTTGCTCTTTTTTAATAAATTAAAACCTATTCATATCTACAGCAGTGACTACTTCCTACCAGCTTTAGGTATATCATAATCTAATAATTAGATGACTCTCCAATTAATATGCAGAAGTCTTTGTCAGATAGTCATTCTCAGATGGCAGGGATGACGCTACCTTAATTATAGACATTGATGACTCAGGGTACCATACTATGCTAACATGTTTGAAGAAATTAGACAATCCACGATATATGTTACTATTCCTTTATTCGAAGACAGTTCAATAATTCTACCAAAACTCTACTGATCGAACCAGATCGTGAATCTGTGTTTCTGATTTCTAATATTAGACCTTTCCACTTTCCAGTAAACATTGTACAATTGGCACGGCTATGATGCACCCAAGCCCTTGGGGTGAATGATATTTTGCAGGTCACACCACGCCTCAGTGTGTCCGACGGCCATATTGACTAGGCTCTCCGCACCTCTTCCCAGGCTGTGACGGCGCACGGCGGTTAGATGAGTCTACCTACGTTCATCATATAAGTAGCACAGCCTACATATTGTGCCCGGAAAATAACGGAATTACCCGGCCTGGGAAAACTAATAGGAACTGAACTCGCTATTTTTGTTTCGTTCATATAAAGTCCCGAGGGCTCTTTGAAACAATTTCACATTTTCTCCAGGCAGTAATTTGTCTGAGGTGAGTTTTAACTTAGCATATGTACCTCGAACCCTCTTCGTTGGGAATAAGCCGTTTAGACAAGGTTTCGAGTTCCGTTGTTGAAATGTCTCTGGGGTTTATCCCGTATGGTAGCCTTACCTTTTCACCACGCACCAGGTAATAGTGTCACCAAATTCCGCGTGTCTAGCCTTTAAATGATATTGGTAGCCAAATCGATTACTCATTCAACCTTACTACGGTCCTTTGAAACATTTAGCTTGAGCTATTTACTGAAATGTGTAGATTATGCAATAATAATATTTTTTGGTTTCCAAATTTGGTTTGCTTGGCTTGTAGTTTCCCTTGACACAACAGTGAGTTGTTTAATTACTTTAACGCGAGTGAACAAAAAAAGGCGCCCTTTTGCAACTTGTTAGCTACATTCTGGTGGTAAGCCTAAATTGATGGACGTGCAGTTTTACAGAAGTCTCCGAGTATAATAAAATATATATTTAAATGTCGTAATTTCATGGGTTAATGCTGTAATGTTGTGGTAACTTTGCCACATTACACGACAACGAAGGTAGGTTAGTGCAGCCTTTCTGCACAGATAAAGTCCTTGAATGTCACCACTCGTGCACACTCATGAAGATGTGCTTGTGTCTCCATCTGGCAGAAACTGATAATGACGTTTATGTAATTAAGGCTGATGATTGGGCAGACTACATTTGCGACGCAATTTTTATTGGCTGTTGTCTCTGTCAGTCAATTACTCCTGTTGCATTTGGATTGTCCTCCTTGGGCTGAATTACAACTCATTTGAGAAGGGATCTCTTAATGAGATGCGATACTTTCAGTTGCAGGTTTCACATTTCTGCCAGTTACACTTTTTTTGCCTTTTGCTAGCAGAAACAATTTGAATATTAATGATTTATTTATTTTTAGGTGAAAAAAATCTATATTGCTTGAAGTTGCACTTTTTGTTTCTACCTTTCTCCCTCTTTCATCTCTATGTCTCCATCTTCTCCTCCCTCTCTCTCTCTCATTCTCGAATTTCTCACTTTCGCTCTCTTTTTCATTTAATTCCAAGTGGAATCCCCTACATCAAAACTCATGAAGAGGCTAAAGACAACAGGCTTTTGATCTAAACATGGGACAGTGATGCAGCAACAGATATAACAACATTTCCTGCAGCAATTAATTCAACCCTGATGTAACAAATTGACAGCATTATGTATATGGAGACTTTATAGGAACCTGTTTGTCTGTTGTAGGATGTGTTGCTGTTGGGAATGAAAATAGGTTTCTAAACAAACCTGAGATGATTTGGAGACTGGATTGCATCAGTGTAAAACTTGATACAGTGGTTTGCTCCAAAACACTTACAACAGTGTTATTTGTGCAAGCAGCTTAGACCAAAGGGAAATGTCTTGGAGACAGTATTTGGGGTTGTGTCACGGTCAAGCCATTAGAGAAGTGTCTGAAAACAGACACTGTCTTTATTACCTCCAGGTGACCTTAATGACCTGTAGGCTCTTATACATCTGTAGAAGACAGCCCTTGTTTGGCAGTTTCTGATTGTTACAGTTTGCTGTTGTCACAGCTGTTGTGGTGCTGGAATGTATCTTGGTTCTAGTATAACACTCACACTGCAGGGTAGGTGTTATGGTAACACACACACACACACTCACCTCCTCTCAAACACATCTGAACTCACACTTATGCTGTCGAACAAACACACTATCTCTCTTTTTTGTCAGCCACAGTCTGTGTGCCATCTGTCATTTGCCATCTGCCAACTCTCCGCATTCTCAAACAAACACACACGTTCATTCACACTTTCAGTTGTGGTCTGTCTGGTTTTCACGTGTTGGCTACCCCAGGGAAAGTGTGAAAGGAGAGCAGGACCAGGTATGAGGTCATGAGGAGGAGGAGGAGGAGGAGGAGGAGTTGAGTTCACAGGATTTGGAACAGACCCGTTATTTTCAAAGCTCTGTAAAACCGCAGCCACGTGTCAGAGAGCTCTGGCTGCTGACTGTTGAAGGCTACTGTGCTCAGGCAAAAAAAGAGGGAGGGAGGGAGGGAGGGAGGGAGGGAGAGGTAGAGATGAAAGAGGGCAATGTGTGCAGAGAAGGGCCTGCTTCTCTCCGCGTGAATGGCGATATGAAAGCTGCATCCGCTTCAGAGAAACCCTCTGACTTTAGTTGTGAATAAAAGTGGCAGCCAACGCACAGGCATGTTAGTTAGAGCCAAACCCAGAGTTTATGATATGGCGAACACTGGGAGCCTGTGTCCTTTTGGAAGCCATTAAAATGCCCTTTAATTATTTCAGGTTGTTTAGGTTGCCCTAGGGTGGGTGCAAGGGTCATAGGTCTTGTGCGCCCATAATAACAAGGGTCCTAATCCTAATGAAAACCCAATAATTAAATCCTCAAGGCACGTTTTGTAGATGGCAGCGAATGACTTTCCCCCTTTTATCCCTTCATGAAACTGGAGCGATTTAAGGTTTCGAGTTACCTTTTGTCCGATTTCGCTGCACATTTTAAGTCTCCAGGACAGGACAGGGCTATAAAGAGGGCGTAATGAAATGTAAAATACTGCCTTTGATCACCGCAAACTCCCCCCGAGGATTCCAAAAAGTGCCAACTAAGATGTATTTGATCTCTACAGTTCTTTCTCACCTATTTGACTTAAATCTCTTGAAAAGATGGGCTGCTGCTAAATTCTACTGCGTCTCTTTTAGGTATATGGGCCAAGAGTGGCTTTGGCGGAAATGCTCTCTCACTTTTGTCTGGTCTCCCCCTCTCTCCACCCCAGTAGGGCTGTACAGTACACCCCCTGTGCCCTCCGCCTGGGTGACCGAGGGAAGGAGTGAGTGACAGGCCGACCAAGAGGAGTGGTCTTCGCCCTCTTGAACCGAACCTGCTCGGGCCACGCGCAGCCCTCTTTTCTATAGGCTGTCACTGTCTCTTCTTTCACATCTCCACGGGGTGCCCTTTTTATCCTCCATTTGCCTTACCTCTCTCTCCCTCCCTCTTTCTCTGTCCCTCCGTTCTACATGTTGTTGAATTGTCCTGCGTGTTGTTTCTTTGGCAGGCGCTGGAGCCCAGAGGGGAGGAGGAGAGACGGACGAAGACTTATTTGTGTTTCCGAAGCGGAAGGGGAAGGGCGGAGAGTGGAGAAAGATGCCCAAACCGGTAAGACTTACCCAGCAGCAGCAAGAGCACACGGACACAGGAGAGTCTTGCAGGAAAATGAGACTGCCTCTTTTGGGTTAAATCTCAGGATTTCAGTATGGGTTCACAAACATGACACGCTGCAGACACACAGACCACACCTTAGTCTCGACCACATAGTGAGTCACAGAGGCTCCCAGTCTGGTAAAAAAGTACATGTTCTGTATAAAACGGATTTAATCATGTACACACCCCCCCACACACGCACACACACACACACACACACCACAAATGGTGGTTTGAGACTTTATACGTAGTAGTTGGCGTGTCCACGATCAACACACACAGGTAAACACAAAATGCATCCTTTCTGTTCTATTTTCTTTATGAAGGCTGAGCAGGGGTCTCAAACAGACACCAAAGCTGTTCTTGGGATACTATATACAGTGAGCTGTGCGTAGTCAGCTGTCATTTGGACCGCTCATCCATCTCTAGAATAGGAAAGTAGGCCAGGGACGTTTCCTGGGAAGAGATGAGAACATGGGCTGGGGGGTGGGAAAGTGAGAGGGAGTGAGAGAGGTGGGAAGGCTTACAAAGGGATGAGCTAAGGAGAAGACTGACCACAGACGGAGAGACAATGGCAAAGTCGGGACGGAGAAGAACCAGATGGATAACGGCCCTTTGTTCAGTGTATACTTCTTCTTGCTCCAAACACATTACACTAACGTTCAGCAACGATGCCCCGAAGGTACTCGTGCACTCAGTGGACCTTATACCTCGTCACATGACGGTCGTGTTGACTTTAAAAAATGCACCGTAGCGACTTAGCAGTTAGCTCTCGGGTCACCGCTCCCATTGACGCTCGTCCCCAAACGTCTGCGTGGGTTAGCCATTTGGGGGCCAGATACATACATAAGCAGTAATAGTCAAAAGTAATACAGGTACAGGCCTCCTTTAGCTGGTGTGTTTGGGTGAGCCAGGCTTTAGTGTTGACGAGAGACGGGAAGTGGTGAAGCTTTGACGGTTGCCCGAGGGGGGATACTTGTAAAGGCAGACAGTTTGGTCCAGGGCCCTCTACAACCCCAGGGTTCGTTTTAATAGGGGGGGGGGGGGTGGTGGTGGTGGTGGTGGGGGACGGTACTCTTTGTAAAGGAGGGTGTCCTCTGTGTCTAGGTCCTAGGAGGGTGTCCTATGTATGCCTCTGTATTCTTCTTCAAATAGAGCTTTACAGTTTAAACAGTGCTTGTTGGAGGGGCATCCAGTGATACCCAGTTTGACCAAAGAGGGGAATGTGCTCCCATAGGGGGTGTGTGTGTGTGTGTGTGTGTGTGTGGTGTGTGTGTGGTGTGTGTGTGTGTGTGTGTGTGTGTGTGTGTGTGTGTGGTGTGTGTGGTGTGTGTGGGCTGTGTGGTGTGTGTGGTGTGTGGTGTGTGGTGTGTGGTGTGTGGTGTGTGGTGTGTGGTGTGTGGTGTGTGTGTGGTGGGGGAGTGATGACGTTGCAGAATCCCTGAACAACTATGGATTTCCAATAATATTTTGTTGTTAGGGTATGTGCATGTATGTGTCTGTTTGTGCTTCCTTTGTGTGTGTGTGTGTGTGTGTGTGTAGGTGTGTGTGTTTGTGCGTTTGGACATGCGTCCTGTTGAGTCACAGTGTGGGGAGCTGTGGGACCTTCTGCATTATTGATCCACTCAGGCATGTTGCACCTGTGGTGTGCCGGGTTGCCCCGTCCAGGATGCCTGCCTTAAATATTTCAGAGGCCCGTTTTCATTAATATAATGGGAATTATCCAAGTCACTACATCTAATTATGGGGTGTGTAGTTCCCTAAACCTTTGCCCTCGTCTTTTGGAGGCACAGAGAGACATTCATACTGTATCTGTGCATACTGTACAAACAAGCCATGCACATAACCCTCCACTGTCCCCCGCTACGTTTTTTTAGCCCATTATTTCTCTCTCTCTTCCTTTCCTTCTGATCTTCCTTCTTGTATTCCCTATCCGCTCCCTCTCCTAGGCTGCGCAGAGCTGGAGGTCTCCGTGGCCCAGGCAGGGAGGAGTTCAAAGGGATTATCTCTGCTCAGGTCCGGGACTGGCTGTCTGTCTGTTCCAGATAGGGGTGGGGGTGAGAGATGGATGAGGAAGGGTTGATGGAGGAAGAATAGTGGTAGGGAAGCTGAGACAAAGGAAGAGGTGTGTGTGTGTGTGTGTGTGTGTGTGTGTGTGTGTGTGTGTGTGTGTGTGTGTGTGTGTGTGTGTGTGTGTGTGTGTGTGTGTGTGTGTGTGTGTGTGTGTGTGTGTGTGTGTGAGAGAGGGAGAGGGAGAACTAGATGAGTTGAAGTAAAACATAGAAAAAGGGGGATGAAAATCCAACATATTCGAAAGAAAAGAAAGCAATCAAGGAAATTGATTTTGTGAGCAGAAACACTCATTAAAGAGGAGAGAAGACAAATGGAGAGAGGAGGGGAGGTGAAGGTGGGGATGACTGGGGGAGGGTGAAAAGGTGAGGAGGGGCAGAGCTTTAGTCTGGCCCTCTGCGCCTTAAAGCCCTCGTTAACCGGCTTAGCAGCAAACAGCTGTGCATTTCATTAGAGCTGTCAGAGTGGCCTCCTTTGTCTGTTAGCAAACACAAACATAGAGAAACATTACCTTAAGCACACACACACACACACACACACACACACACACACAGAGACAAATACAAATACAAACAAAGATACACCTCCACACCTACGCAACCCACATGCAACTAGTGGGTTGTAGTGCATGGGTGGTTGCTGGTGGTTACTATTTTAAGAGGGATTTCTTGTAAATGCCATTAAGTGATCCTCTTTTACTGGAATCAGAATGTAAATGAACAGGAACAAACAAAAACATACAGCACTGTCAGTACACAACAATGTTTTACAGTATGGCCTAGGAAGTGCTGCAAAACTAGGCCCAGCTTTGTTAAGCATGCATTATAAATGTGGTGAGTGGTATAAGGTCTTTGCTGTTAGCATACTTGGCCTCGATTAGCGTTAGCCTAGCAAACATAGCCCCAGGTGCAGCTGTAGAAGGTCATGACTTAGCTCAGCTCTCTGCTTCTGTTGTGGTTTAACAGTTCAGGATTAGCAGATATCAGTAGACGACATATTTCCCTGTCTGCACCTCTGTCTGTTTCTGCCTGGCTCCCGCTTTCAGACACCGTACACACACACACACACAGCACGCAAGTTAAACTTAGCATTTACTGTATCCTATATGCGCGCTTAGTGATTGTAATATCGCATAAAAAATATCCTCCCCCGTTTCGCCCTCAAGAGTGCCTAGGCCTGCTACCTTGGTCCCATCAGTCTAATGTTCAAAACGCCCACAGGGCCTTTTAAAATCCTATTAAAATCATGTGCTGAACAGCAGACAAAATGTGCACACACACAGACAATCATACATTGACCCATCTACTTGCTCTTGAGTACAGTAAGCCTATATTCACACAGATGCTCTCGTTGCACAAGTTCCCACCATCTCTCTTTCTCTAGTGCACACGTAAACACGCATGCACATTGCATGTGCCACTGCTCTGCCGCACTGTGCAATCTGCCCTGTGTGCAATCTGCCCTGTGTGTGCTGGAAATAATATATATCCCCACCAAAGAGTTTCACATTGTTTTGCTGCTTGCTAACTTTGTTCAGTGCTACAGCCATATTCCAAGGCTTGATATTTGGCTAATGAGGGCAATCCTTGCAAGTGTTTTTTTTTATGTATCTGTATAAGCTGTTCACTGTGCAAAAGGTTACTTGCCTTGTGTGCTGGAGGGTTTTGGTGTCAGCTGTGCATTTCTTCTTTGTGTCTCCTCCTGACTGCAGGTGTGATTGATTTGACGCACAGGGGGGATGGGGAGGGCCGGGCACACTGTCTGTCTCTCTCTCTCTCTCCATCTACCCCTCCCTCCCCTTCACCCGCTCAATCTCCTGTATTTCCTTTGTTGCAGTTCTCTTTGTCCCTCACAGTATTTCAGGCGCTGACCTGTCTCATTGCACACACGCACACACGCACACGCATGCACTCACATTGCCAAACAAACCGGGCTTTAGAGGCAGTATTAACCAAACAGATTAAGCCTCAGACAGCTTGACCTGACCCGCTAATTGAACAGCTCTATCACCACATCCGTCCCCTTCTATTTCCGGACCTGCTTTGGGGTGCTGCTGGACTCTGAACGCTGTCTGATCTGCCCTGCCTCCTCCACTTCAGTACGCTGTAGCCCATGCCTCAGCATAGGCCTGCTGGGATCATTTGCTAGCCTACTGGAGATCTACTGTCTGGCTGTTTCTCCGTGTTAGATAAGGTTTGGCGTGGCACTCTGGAGCAGGATCATGGGGCGGTTGGGTGTTTTGGACTGTACCAAAGGCTTCCCCCGGCCCCCCTGGAAGACCATGTCCGTTTGTCTTGTCTCTAATCTGCCTCCCCGTACTTCTCTGCTCTTGACTGTCCTTCTCCCTATGCAGCAGTGTAGGTTATGATGCTGGGCCTTTGCTTCTTGTTCTCCTGACCGTCAGTGAGTCTGGATAGTGCAGTAGGTAGTAATAGTAGGTACAGTTGCATACGGGACGGTGGCAAATGGAACTCAGCCTTTACTGAAATATGGACCACGGATTACTGGGCTCTATTTGTGTTTTTTTTTCTTTTCTTCTCTCTCCTCACCTACCCTGAGGTTAAGTCTCCTCTCCTCTCCTCTCCCCTACCCCGCGGTTAACTCTCCTCTCCTCTCCTCTCCTCTACCCTGAGGTTGAGTCTCCTCTCCCCTACCCCGAGGTTAACTCTCCTCTCCTCTTCTCTACCCTGAGGTTAAGTCTCCTCTCCTCTCCTCTGAGGTTAAGACTCCTCTCTTCTCCTCCCCCATCACCTGCCCCGAGGTTAAGCGAGGACAAGACTAGCTGTGCCCACGGGCCTGGTTGCACCGTTGGCGCAAAGCTATAACTATCGACTGGCAAGGATTGTTTAATGCACCAAAGGGGAGGTTCAAAGGAAATTCATCCCAAGCCCACAGCCCCCAGGAACTCACTCTCACTCAAAGGATGAACTAAAGGAAGGCCAATCTGTTCTTATGTTATACCAGCCAATGTCTCCTCTCAGTACTACTCGATTGTTGATAAATCATTCATATTTTTGAGTTTTTCATTATTCAAACCTACATTTATAGCAATTTGTAGTGTGTTGTGCACAAGTTGTACTTGTTCATTCATGAATGCATGCACAAAAAGACACACAAAGCCTTTGGGGGGCCTTGTGGCGGCTCTTCTGGTTTCAAATCAGCGGCAGCATCTGGGGTTGTTCTCATCCCTGACTGGGGCTTAAAGTCAAAGAGTCTACGCGACAAAGAAAAGGCGCGGTCGTTTTGGTTTTGTTTTTGTTTTTCCGTTAGTCGTGTCTCATAACTCTTAAGTGCTCGTAAAATCTCGTCATCTCTCTCTTTCCCCCGCTTATGTGTGTTTTCACCTGCTCTGTCTCTGTCTCTGTTCTTTTCTTTTTTCTCTCTCTCTCTCTCTCTCTCTCTCTCTCTCTCTCTCTCTCTCTCTCTTTGTTTGTCCGTCTCCGTCTCTCTCTTAGTCTAGATTTTTTTGGTTTGTTTTGTCTTGCTACATTGTCCTCTACGCATCGTTTTGTCTTTCCTTTTGTTTTTCTCTTTGGTCTTTGGCATAGCCTCAGAGGAACAGATCGCCCCCTCATTACTGAATAGGGAAAAATGATGGAACTTTGGGTCAAAGAACAACACGTGAGCCATTGTTAGGTTGTAGCTGCACAAAGTCCGACAGCGTATACACATAAATATTATAAATACATAGTATTTCAATATACTTTCCATGGTACTGTGGAGGACATGATAATCCTCATTAGGGCTTACCCAAAGACGTGTGCGCTCGTGTCAGTGTGAGAGAGAGTGACCTAGAGGTGAGGAGTATTTATAGCTGGCTGATGAGAAATGGAAAATGGAACACACACACACACACACACACACACAGACCCACCTAGTCCCCCACCCTCTTTTTTAGTCAAAGGAGACTTTGGCAGGCTGGCAGGCTGGCAGGCAGGCACAGCCTGTACTGATGCCCCCCCCCCCCCCCCACCCCAAGACACCACAAGGCCCAGTGCCATCACTTCACTTTAAATGTAACAGAAATAGACTGGACAGAGATAGGAGGCTAGACGCACTCGACCAGCCCCCACCGGCTCTTTTTCACGCTCCCCTGTCTCCCCGTCACCCTTATACTTCTCATGTACTATCTGATGGAACCATTTAAAGCCATGAACATACGCAAGTAAACTGTAGGCATGTTTTCATTCTGGGTGGTTCCAGTGGAAATCCACCCCCACCTCAGACGGTCCACCTTGGCAGCCTGTCTCTGCCCGTGGTTTCCCTCTGGTCTGGCCCCACGTGGAGCTCCTGTCTCTGCCCGTGGTTTCCCTCTGGTCCGGCCCCACGTGGAGCTCCTGTCTCTGCCCGTGGTTTCCCTCTGGTCCGGCCCCAGGTGGAGCTCCTGTCTCTGCCCGTGGTTTCCCTCTGGTCCGGCCCCACGTGGAGCTCTGGGGCTCTGCAGGCCGGCGGACCGACGTGGCTTGTCCTGACGCGCGCCAAGCCGGAGGAGCAGGGTGCAGCTGAGAGGACTGATAGAGAGAGCGAGAGAGAAAGAACGATGGAAGGGAGAGATAAGAGGACACGGCAGGGGAGGGGGCGGGAGTGTTTCCTCTGCCGTATCAGAAAGGAAGCGGCGGGGTCGTTATCACCGGCAGTACTCCATTTCTCTTTTTGTGTGTTTTAAAAAAAAAAAACGATGATGTCACCACTGATGCACGCGTGTTCTAACAGACGCTTAAAGATCAGTAGTTGCCGCTTTTTAAGAGGCTGTGTCTAAAGAAAACAATTCAGAGGTCAAAGAAGCACTTTGGAGTGCTTGGCGTTATAGACCGCTCACCGGCCGATGAACTGGAGTTCTTCACTTGTTCTTCTTGCTCCGTGTAGAAGCCGTTCAGAAGCAGTCACATTAGAAGGACACACATCTTCCAAAAGGTGTCTGTGTAACGGGACGTGACACCTCCAAGCCAGCAGCTGTCCTCTTAACATGTAGTGGGGCAGCGCGTCCTCCATGACCGTTATACCATGTTTTGAGAGTTTTGCCATTTGATTCCGCCCCTCTGTGAATGAGGTGTTGCAGGCCTGTGCTCACTGATCGCCTGTCGTGTTGTCCCCGCAGATCAATGTGCGCGTCACCACCATGGACGCGGAGCTGGAGTTTGCCATCCAGCCCAACACCACGGGCAAACAGCTGTTTGACCAGGTAAGACACACGCACACACACACACACACGCACACACACATAACCCAGCATATCATACCAGACAATCAATCAATCAATCACTCCCTCGCTCCTTCCCTCCCTGCAGGTGTCTCTGTGTTTGATAGGCCCTCTGTCTTTCCCTCCATCTCTATCTGTCCATTAGCACTCTCTCTTGTATTTCCTTTGATTTCAGTCTCTTTCTACCCCACAGCCTTCAGTGTTGGACCTGTGTCATCTTTTACACACACTGATCAACTACAATCACACATGGATACACCGCCACTGAACTCCCTTACCCCGTACCCCACACACACACACACACACACACACACACCTGGTACATCAAAGCCGCCGCTGTGTTTTGACAGAAGGATGTCATTGTTTCTCCCCGTACCCCAGTGGAGCAGCCGAGACAGTGGGGTTCAGTCCGGACCCGACCGGTGCGAGCCGGCCCTGGTACAGTGGTGGAGCCGTAGCAGGGACACAGACAGGAACACTATTGTGGACCCACTGGGCGCACGGGGGACAGACAGAGGCTAGCAGAGGTGGAGGGCTGCGCTCTCTGTCTGTGTGTGTGTGTGTGTGTGTGTGTGTGTGTGTGTGTGAGAGAGAGAGAGAGCGCAATTGTTTCTCTTTGTGTGTGTGTTTCAGAGAGAGAGAGCAATTGTTTCTCTTTGTGTGTGCGTCTTTGTGTTTGTGCTGTCGAAGCAGAGAATGGTTGGTTTTGAACTCTGGGTACAGGGTGGGCTGTGGAGAGAATTCTGTAAAGAGTCGTGTGTGTGTGTGTGTGTGTGTGTGTGTGTGTGTGTGTGTGTGTGTGTGTGTGTGTGTGTGTGTGTGTGTGCGCGTGTGTGTACGCGTGGCTCCGCAGAGAGTGACGCTGTGAGGCTGTTTGTGCATTTATAACATGAGGAATGTGTGATACGTGAGTTCTAGAGAAACGAGAGAGGGGCAGACGAGAGAGGGACACACACACACACACACACACACACACGCAGGTGGAACATTCTCTATATCTCGATGTCATCTGCAGACATTTGCCATTTTAAACTGGCAGTGAGGAAGAGTTCTGTACCTCCCCAGGAGCCTGGACTCTATCCCATGTCTCTGATGCAGCCTGTTTAACGGGGGGGGGGTGGAGGTAGATTTGGAATGGGGCCCAGGCCGGGCTCATTCAGGGGATTCTGTTCTGCTGACTCAGCTGGAATGCTGCTTTCCCGTCAGAACTCATCTTTGCTGGTTGTTCCAGTAGGAGCAGTGACACAGACACGTACACACGTGAACGCACGCACGTACACACACAGTTTCATGACTGTACTCGAGTTACCTTCATTTTCACTTGCATAGTCATCTCAAATCACCTGAATCGCACAACGATTGTAACACACACACACACACACACACACACACACACACACGTTATACATTGACCCAATCTAAAATGATAGTTCTACACCAAGCCGCCGTGTGTTACCTTCTTTCTTGTTGCTCTGGATTATTAAAGTAAATGTTGCTAGTAGGTGCAAAGCTGCAGGGCCTTCTTTAATGCTTCATCTTTTCATCAGAAACGTTTCCACTTCAAAATGGCGTACATGTCTATTGTAAGAGAGGAGGGTGAACTCCTGTTCACCCCTGCTCATTTTAATGTCATCACACACCTAGTCATGTAATCACAAAACTGTTTCATGGAGAAAAGATAACATGTACAGGTTATATCTCCAGGCAACAACAGTCTAGTGTTTAGTGGGACAGCAGCAATGTTTGGTAAAAACATATATGCCAGATGGCAAGTGAATGGTAAACATGTTTAATGTGAGTAGAGGACATGACGTAGTGTGATTGATACCGTAGAAGGAGCACTAGAACTTCCCCCTGGAGTGTATTTATAGCCTACACACACACACACACACGCACGCACACACACACACACTCAGGCACAGCGTCAACCTGTTTAACTCAACCTGATCTCAATGTCTCTGGCTCTCTCTCTCTGGTGTCCATGCGTCACCGTGGCAACCACCTACCGGCCTGACGCAGGCCTGTTGCACTTGCTAGCGTCTTGTTGATACTGAGGCTTGCATACACTCGTGTGTGTGTGTGTGTGTGTGTGTGTGTGTTTGTGTGTGTACCTGTATGTGTTCCGGTGTGAGTGTTGCCCTGTCTTTAAGAAATAGGAAAGGGTGGTGTGTTTTTATGTTATTCTTTATGAAGAGTGCAGCTGAAACAGAATAGTTGTATATTATCAAAAGTAATAGTTTGCTTCCTCTTTAACAGATCACACAAGAAGATCTTTTAAATACTAAAATGTAATCCCTGGAAGGTTGCATACATCACAGGATTTTGCTTTGAATAGTTAAAAAAAAAAAAAAGCGCATAGTCTACTCTGTGCCTCTTGAGTGAAGTGTGCTTATGATAAGTGAATCCCACACTTACAGAAGCCACCAGTGTCTGCCTTCATTGGAGCCTAAGTGCTCAGCTGGTTCAAAGTGGTCCCGGCTGTGGTGAACGAGAGCCGCTTCATCCCATTCAGACTGAAACTCCATTGAGCCCAGTGAACCAAATCAAATCACTATTGATGTAACGAATGGCCTGAGGCAGGGGGACCGTTTTAATCCGATAGTTAACAAACGAGGTGCACGCAGGGACCCGGTGAAGCTTTCCTATCAAACTCCTGGATGGGATTAGACACACGCACATGGATTGTGCATGCCAGCAAAATAATAAAACAT
Organism: Galaxias olidus; assembly: GCA_026901105.3. NCBI lineage: Eukaryota > Metazoa > Chordata > Actinopteri > Galaxiiformes > Galaxiidae > Galaxias > Galaxias olidus. Next base: position 15,403 of record JAPMUY010002339.1, read on the forward strand.
GACTGTGATGACACACCGTAATGCATTTATTCTCACACACACACACACACACACACACACACACACACACACACACACACCCCAATGCGCACACATAAGCAAGGTTGTCTGTCTTTCTATTGTTTGGAAAAAGGTGTTCTGCAGGCCTCTGGTCACACAATGCACCACTGTCTCCCCCGTCAATCCCCTCCACCCCTCCTTTCTGCCTCTCTTTCCTCCAGCTCATCTCATCTTAGTTTGTTTTCTCCTGTCTCTTTATTCACAACTTCTTCTGCAGTCCAACCTTTTTTTTTTTTTTTTAAAACCCTGCATACCGCATTCCTGGCTCTGCTGGAGACGCATTCAGGGAGGGCTCTGTGTGCCTCTGCAGGCAGGGAGAGAGAGAGAGAGAAGGGGGGGGGGTAGTAGAGAGAGAGAGAGAGAGAGAGAGGGACGAACAATTGCAGAGATACAAACACCAAAAACAAGTATGGAAACACAAACTGCACAAAGGATAGAATGTCCTACGTCACGAGAATGTTATGTTCCATGAAGAAATGCACAGCATGCTGAGTAGGTAAAGTTTGATCAAACCAGACAAGCTTTTCACATCTCTGCACTTAATGCACCCACACCCACCCACCAAAGCAGAGAAGCTCATTGTGAAGTTATTTTTCTGCTCCAATGCAGTTCCACGCATTTGATATGCTTTACTTTTTAAATTGCTTTAGAAATATTGTTATTTTGTACAGTTATGACGGTAAAGCATTACTATTGATCTTGAAACGGAGAGGCAGAGAGGTTTTGCGTGCGTGTGCGAGCGTGGTCATGAGGGTTCATTATGTGGCGGTGAGTGCTGTTGTATTGACTCTGTAAATCACATCAGAATCGAGTGTCTAAGCGAGCGGGTACACATAGCCTCGGGGGAATTCTCTCTCTCTCTCTCGATCTCTATCACTCTACACCTTTGTCTCTATACCTCCATACCCCCCCCCCCCCCCCCACACACACATCAGGTATGTTTCTGTGAGAGGTGAAAGTGCACTGTAAACGTGAAAGAAACCTCACACCACACTCGATGTATGGATTATGGACTAGAGTGGAAGCGAGATGGGGATAGAAAAACACAAGGAGAAAGGTTTGGCTGAAAGGAGGGAGATAACGGGTGGTGTAGATTTTGTTAAACCGGTAATCGGCCTATTGAAGGACCAGACACTGGTGTGGTGCAATGGAACGAAAACAGAGCTGCCGCTGTGCAGTTTACAAGAGACTGTGGACCTATACCTGACCAGTCAGCTCTTTTTGTTTTCTGATTATTCTCTCTCTCTCTCTCTCGCTCTCTCTCTCTCTCGTAGGTGGTGAAGACGGTGGGACTGAGGGAGGTGTGGTTCTTTGGCCTGCAGTACACAGACAGCAAAGGCTACGTCACGTGGCTCAAGCTCAACAAGAAGGTGACCACAGGGGGGTTCTCCATCCCCACTCCCCCACAGACGTCATGTCCTCTCCATCCCCACTCCCCCACAGACGTCATGTCCTCTCCGTCCCCACTCCCCCCACAGACGTCATGTCCTCCACGTCCCCACTCCCCCACAGACGTCATGTCTTCTCCGTCCCCACTCCCCCACAGACGTCATGTCTTCTCCGTCCCCACTCCCCCACAGACGTCATGTCCTCTCCGTCCCCACTCCCCCCCACAGACGTCACGTCCTCTCCGTCCCCACTCCCCCTCACAGACGTCATGTCCTCTCCGTCCCCACTCCCCCCCACAGACGTCATGTCCTCTCCGTCCCCCCCCCCCCCCCACAGACGCCATGTCCTCTCCGTCCCCACCCCCCACAGACGTCACGTCCTCTCCGTCCCCACTCCCCCCACAGACGTCATGTCTTCTCTGTGTATGTGAAGAGATGACGTGTTTTTATCTCTATGTGATGTGCATCATTTTCACAAGTCTGTGTTTTAGTTTTACTTTAAATTGTACGTTTGCTTCCATATTCCACATGTGCTTGGTTAAATAGCTGTGTGTGTGTGTGTGTGTGTGTGTGTGTGTGTGTGTGTGTGTGTGTGTGTGTGTGTGTGTGTGTGTGTGTGTGTGTGTGTGTGTGTGTGTGTGTGTGTGTGTGTGTGTGTTGTTCCTCTAGGTGACCCAGCAAGACGTGAAGAAGGAGAACCCTCTTCAGTTTAAGTTCCGGGCCAAGTTCTTCCCTGAGGACGTCTCCGAGGAGCTCATTCAGGAGATCACACAGAAACTCTTCTTCCTTCAGGTACACAAACCTCACACAGAAACTCTTCTTCCTCCAGGTACACAAACCTCAGACAGACTCCCCTTCCCACACACACACACTAACGTGCATACTGGACTCGTGTTCCGTGTTTCAGAATTATCTTCTCGCTAAAGGGGTTGATGGTCCCTATTGTGTGTGTGTGTGTGTGTCGTGCCCCAGGTGAAGGAGGCCATCCTGAACGATGAGAACTACTGCCCTCCTGAAACCGCCGTGCTGCTGGCCTCCTACTCTGTGCAGGCCAAATACGCCGACTACAGCCAAGAGCTGCACAAGCCCGGCTACCTCACCGCTGACCGCCTCCTGCCTCAGAGGTACACACACACACACACACACACACACACATTTAAATACAGAAATAGAAAATGTCTTAATAGCTAACCTAGAGCTAACGTACATGACTCAATTCAGCACGTGACAAGAAAAACACCTGAAAACGATGACGCCGTTCATTCATTAAGAAACAGTCCGTTCAAATCCTTTTATAGTCTGTGATAAAAAATAAAAAAAACCTTTGCTATTATTTCTAAAAATGTTCTTGTCCTTATATCACTGCCAGCTGCCCATTTCTTTTCCTAATGAGGCTCTGCACTTCAGCGGCGGCTTACCCACTAAGTAGCTGGGTTGCCGTGGTAACGCAGAGGAGTGTCAGCCGAATGCGCCCTGTGCCACAGGAGGGTGTCTGGTGGTCCAATGACTGTCTTTTTAGTCTACTCTCATAGTCTGAAGGGGGGCGCGCGTCGCCAATTCAAACCGCCCAGCCCTGGCCGTAAATCTGCTCTGGCCTTTCACTCCAGGCCTAACGGACGGCAGCCATGTTTCTTTGTCTCAGTCTTTGTATGTGCATGTAGTTGTCTCGCTGAGCGTCTTTATAAGGCTGCCCATTGACTAAGCGGAATCCTCACTTTGATACTAAAGATGTCCGTGTGTATGTTTTTATATGTATGTGTGTTTGACTGTGACACTGTAGTTGTACTGCGTGTCTCCCGGCAGAGTCCTGGAGCAACACAAGCTGACGAAGGAGCAGTGGGAGGACAGAATACAGACCTGGCACGAGGAGCACAGAGGCATGCTCAGGTAGAACTGTGTGTGTGTGTGTGTGTGTGTGTGTGTGTGTGTGTGTGTGTGTGTGTGTGTGTGTGTGTGTGTGTGTGTGTGTGTGTGTGTGTGTGTGTTGACATGACAATGCGAGTGTCCCCTGAGGATCAGAGAGAAGAGGGAGAAGGATTGTTGTTAGAAAGGAAGAAATGTAAAAGATTGAATCGCGTCCTTGTGTCAGTCTGTGTTGTACAGTAGGTGTGTCTCCAAAAGCCTTCCCTAACCACATGCACCCTGAACAATGTGTGCTCGTGTGTGTGTGTGCGCGTGTCTACCAGAGAGGACTCCATGATGGAGTACCTGAAAATCGCCCAGGACCTGGAGATGTACGGGGTCAACTACTTTGAGATCAAGAACAAGAAGGGCACAGAGCTGTGGCTGGGCGTGGACGCCCTGGGCCTCAACATCTACGAACACGAGGACAAGTACCTCACTCTTTAAATATTCATCTCGATGTTATAAATATACACACTGTATGGAGACAGGCGGATGAGAAACTCGCCTTGTTCGTTAATTTGTTTATAAGTCAGCTGGAAAAGCAACTTCAAGTTATCTGACTCACGTTTGCTGGTTATTTTGCTGTGATGGTGTCGTTAAAAAGTAGCTGCTGAAAAAGTGAATGGTACAAAAGAACCCAATGACATTTATGGAGCAGCAGCCAAGTCCTGGAGTGGCCTGCTTTGAGCATCCGTTTGACGCTTGCGCCCTCTCTTGGTTCATCGCAGTATAGCATGACTATGTAATGTAATGAAAAGTCCCTGTTAGATTCCATCATTTCTTTTTTATTCGTTTGTGCGTGTGTTATTTTGATATAGTTAAATATGATAAATAATAGTTCATTTATTCGGCTTTTGTGTCTGTCGACCCAGACTTACACCAAAGATAGGCTTCCCCTGGAGTGAGATCAGAAACATTTCCTTCAACGACAAGAAGTTTGTCATCAAACCCATCGACAAAAAAGCTCCAGTAAGTATTTTATTTCTTTACTTTTCAATTTATTTGATAAGGCTCAGTTGCAAGCAATAGTGTCTCCTGACAGTCACCAAGCTGAGTTGGCTTAACATTCCCATCGTTTTGAATTTGTCCCAGCATTCAACACGTTTTGAATTTATCCCAGAATTCAACAAAGTTTAGCTTTTTTTTTTGTTATGATCCCAGCTTTACAGATTTATTTTTCCTCTTGGAATATATAATGAGGTAGTTATATTTCCAAATTGTTTTGCTAGTGGTGTAGACACTAGTTCAGTCAGACAAACTCATCATTACTTAACATTTATAAAATGTGAAGACAATTCAGTTCGGCATGGTTGGGTCTGCTAAGTACTTTACCGCTCCCTGTTGCGTTGCTAAGTATTTTGAGGCTCCCTGCTGTAACATTATTGGACAATAAAGGGAGCACACAAACATCGATCCCCGTTAGGAACAGATTAGCATACCCGAGGTGGCAGTTAGGGTGGAGGTTGGAGGGTCCTGTTTTGTCTTTGTTGTCTCAAAAAAATATATATATATAACTTTATAACATTTCTAATATTGAAACATAAAATAGAAATGAAATACAATTTATAATGTGTATAAATATAACGTAGAGACTTATTGTTGAGATACGGCATAATAATATATAGGCCACTCACTTGTCTTCGCGTGGATCTCTGCCCTCGACAAAATCTTCCTCTGACCTGCTCGAAAAGCTATCTGGAGCCGAGTACTCTTCAATATCACTTTCAAAGGAATTTTCGGTGAATATTTCCGTGCCATACTGTATTTATTTTATTACTTTAGCTGTAAACAAGTTTTGGCTGTTACTAAAACTTTCTCCGTGTTAGCTCTCTGCGCCTCCCCTCTCTGCTACACAGTCGAAACTTTGGGGATTTTTGGTTACGTCACTGTTGGTCTCAGCAGAGTCATTCAAGGCTTCCCGGTTGCGCAGAGAATTGCAGAATTTGGCTGTATATATTTACTTATACGACAATATTTTTTCTTATACAACGTTCACATGTAATTGTACATTGCTGCTACATACCCAGTGTGGAGCAGATTGGGCAAAAAGATTAAAAGTCTTATATGGGGTACTCCAAATTTCATTGGCTTATAGCGGTCACATGCTTTGGCCGTAAGATCTGCCTTTTACACCATTTACATATCATGGTCCATTG
>JAPMUY010002340.1:0-21482 GCA_026901105.3 Galaxias olidus
TCATTTAATATATTTTACTCTACCACAAGTTTGTTTGTTTTTTCAGTGTACCACTAAGGCATACGTTAATCAGATTTTTTCATGTAATATTTTTCCTAGCTTTAAAATGTGTATAGCCTGCACGTTTTATAAATGATTAAAAAAAATACCAGGGCAGCCCATCAATTTCTTGGTGAGCTAGCCATCCTGACAGTTTTCGTTATAACTCTGATTTAACCTATTCCATTTATAAGGGACCGGGTGAACAGCTAATTAATAGAATCAAGCGTATTAATTTAATTTAACAAAAACTGTCAGGATGGCTAGCTGATTAACGTATGCCGTAGTGGTAAACTAAAACAAGTTATTTGATGTACTCCAACTCCTAAACGGTCGGCTAAGTCCATGTTAACAAATCGCTGGTTGAAGGCTGTGTGTAGCTTAGCATTCTGTGTGTAGCCTGTGTAGCAAACGACAACGCAATAGACAACTCCAACCGCAAAGCAATAAGCAATGCCACACGCATTGCACAAAGCCAACACAATAGGCAACTCCACACGCATTGTACAAAGCCAGCGCAATAGGCAACTCCAAACGCAAAGCAATAAGCAACGCCACACGCATTGTACAAAGCCAGCGCAATAGTCAACTCCAAACGCAAAACAATAAGCAACGTCACACGCATTGTACAAAGCCAGCGCAATAGTCAACTCCAAACGCAAAACAATAAGCAACGTCACACGCATTGTACAAAGCCAGCGCAATAGGCAACTCCAAACGCAAAGCAATAAGCAACGCCACACGCGTTGTACAAAGCCAGCGCAATAGGCAACTCCAAACCCAAAGCAACGACCAACGCAATGCCCAAAGCCAAAGCAATAGGCAACTCCTAACGCAAAGCCAGTTGCAAAGTTTTGGCATTAATGGAACCCCATATAATGGAACCCCATACTTCCCTTCTGTAGTCTTACTCTTTCCTCTGTCTATCACATATGTATTGTATTCTCTCTGGTCATGTATAAGATTCAATCTTTATGAACAGTTAACACCAATTCCCTGTGTTAACCTTTCACCTTCCTGACCTTAACCCTAACCACTGAGCCATAAACTTTAACCTGCCTGCGCTGTTCGTGTGTGTGTGTCCCCCGGTGTCTGTGTGCGCGTGTGTGTGTGTGTGTGTGAGTGTATGTGTGTGTGTGTGTGTGTGTGTCTCGGTGTCTCTGTGTGTGTGTGCGAGTGTGTGTGTGTGTGTGTGTGTGTGTGTGTGTGTGTGTGTGTGTTTCCAGGTGTGTGGTATGGACGGGAGATGAGAGGGTATTTTTCTTCAATCCCACAATTCAACGGTCTGTATGGGAACGGCCTTTTGATCTGATTGGACGAGACATCAACAGGATCATCCAAAATCCGCCCCACAAACGCAAAAAAAACTCTCCATCCAGTAAGAACTCCTCTCCTCTCCTCCTCCACTCTCCTCTCCTCCTCTCCTCTCCTCTCCTCTCCTCTCCTCTCCTCCTCTCCTCTCCTCTCTTCTCCTCTCCTCTCCTCTCCCCCACTCCCCCTCTCCTCTCCTTGTCTCTCCTCTCACACACACTGACATACACATACAGCTACACAAACAGCAATGTGTGTGTGTGTGTGATTTCAGCAAAGGGTTCCACTGCCTCTGATGAAGAAGATAAGGATGACGAAGAGGGGCAAATCTCCAAAACAAAAAGGAACAGGTCAGTGTGGAGGAGAGGAGAGGAGAGGAGAGGAGAGGAGGAGAGAGGAGGAGTGAGAGTTAGAGTGGAGGCGGGAGGTAGAGAAGAGGAGAGAGGTAGAGAGGAGGAGAGGAGGAGAGGAGGAGAGGAGAGGAGGAGGGGAGGGGAGGGAGGAGGAGGAGAGGAGAGGAGGAGGAGGGGAGAGGAGAGGAGAGGGAGCAGAGAGGAGAGGAGAGGAGAGGAGAGGAGAGGAGAGAGGAGGAAAGGAGAGGAGAGGAGAGGAGAGGAGAGAGAGGAGAGGAGAGGAGAGGAGAGAGGAGGAGGAGAGAGGAGAGAGAGGGAGGAGAGGAGAGGAGGAGAGGAGAGGGAGGAGGAGAGGAGAGGAGAGAGGAGAGGAGGATAAGGGAGGAGGAGGAGGAGGAGAGGTGGAGAGAGGTGTGGAGTTCTGACTCAGTTGTCTCCCTGAAGGCTGGAGGAACCTTTGTCCTGGGTCCCTGGTTCTCTGCAGCAGGGGGAACAGAAAGCAGACGCACCCTCCTGTCAGCACAAACTCCTCCCACTAGAACTCCGCATCTCCCACTTTAGAGATATGCTGCTGGAGAGAAGGGTAACACACACACACACACACACACGCACACGCACACGCACACTCGCACGCACGCACGCACGCACGCACTCACACACTCACACACTCACACACACACACACACACACACACACACATGGAGACACACACACACACACACACACACACACGTAGAGTTATTTGATAACTTTGATTATGTATAGTTTATCATGTGTCGTTTGATCATGTATAGTTTATCATATCTAGCTGGGTTGATGTTGTGTTATGGTTAGTTTATAATATGTCGTTGGGTTAGGGTTAGGGTTAGTTTATAATATGTAGTTGGGTTAGGGTTAGGGTTAGTTTATAATATGTAGTTGGGTTAGGGTTAGGGTTAGTTTATAACATGTAGTTGGGATAGGGTTAGAATATAATATGTAGTTGGGTTAGGGTTAGGGTTAGTTTATAATATGCAGTTGGGGTTAGGGTTAGTTTATAATATTTAGTTTGGTTAGGGTTAGTTTATAATATTTAGTTGGGGTAGGGTTAGTTTATAATATGTAGTTGGGTTAGGGATAGGGTTAGTTTATAATATATAGTAGGGTTAGGGAAAGGGTTAGTTTATATGTTGTTGGGTTAGGGATAGGGTTAGTTTATAATACACTTACACACTTAGTTTACAATATGTACATGGGTTAGGGATACACACACACAGTTGGGTTAGGGATGGGGTTACACACACACAGTTGGGTTAGGGATAGGGTTAGTTTATAATATGTAGTTGGGTTAGGGATGGGGTTAGTTTACAATATGTAGTTGGGTTAGGGATAGGGTTAGTTTATAATATGTAGTTGGGTTAGGGAAAGGGTTAGTTTATAATATGTAGTTGGGTTAGGGATGGGGTTAGTTTATAATATGTAGTTGGGTTAGGGAAAGGGTTAGTTTATAATATGTAGTTGGGTTAGAGATAGGGTTAGTTTATAATATGTAGTTGGGTTAGGGAAAGGGTTAGTTTATAATATGTAGTTGGGTTAGGGATGGGGTTAGTTTATAATATGTAGTTGGGTTAGGGATAGGGTTAGTTTATAATATGTAGTTGGGTTAGGGATGGGGTTAGTTTATAATATGTAGTTGGGTTAGGGTTAGGGTTAGTTTATAATATGTAGTTGGGTTAGGGTTAGGGTTAGTTTATAATATGTAGTTGGGTTAGGGATAGGGTTAGTTTATAATATGTAGTTGGGTTAGGGATGGGGTTAGTTTATAATATGTAGTTGGGTTAGGGATGGGGTTAGTTTACAATATGTAGTTGGGTTAGGGATGGGGTTAGTTTATAATATGTTGTTGGGTTAGGGATGGGGTTAGTTTATAATATGTAGTTGGGTTAGGGTTAGGGTTAGTTTATAATATGTAGTTGGGTTAGGGATAGGGTTAGTTTATAATATGTAGTTGGGTTAGGGATAGGGTTAGTTTATAATATGTAGTTGGGTTAGAGATAGGGTTAGTTTATAATATGTAGTTGGGTTAACTTGAAATGATCTTTCTGTCAGGTGTCAGCGTTCTCCAGTTGGGATAAAGAGCTTCATAAGATCGTATTTGACCCTCGATACCTACTGCTGACCTCAGACCAGAGGAAACAGGTAACTGCTGACCTTAGATCAGAAGAAACTGGTAACTGCTGCTCTCAGATCAGAGGAAACAGGTAACCGCTGCTCTCAGATCAGAGGAAACAGGTAACCGCTGCTCTCAGATCAAAAGAAACTGGTAACTGCTGCTCTCAGATCAGAGGAAACAGGTAACCGCTGCCCTCAGATCAGAGGAAACTGGTAACCATTGACGTATGACAAAATAACATTGATGTATGTCTGTCTACGTATGTGTGTGTGTGTGTGTGTGTGTGTGTGTGTGTGTGTGTGTGTGTGTGTGAGCAGGTGTTTGAGGAGTTTGTTAAGGGCAGGATGCAGCAGGAGAGCAAGGAGAAGAGGAGCAGACTGCTGCAGGCTAAAGAGGACTTCAGAGTTCTGCTGGAGGAGGCTGGGGTCACAACCAGGTAACCTTTCACTTCCGACCACTGGTGTTAAAGCATCCCTGTGTTATGGAAATTCTATATATTAAACACGTCGAGACCAAATAATAAAGTTCAATACAAGTATTTTATTTAAAAATGGTACTCCTGCAAAGGATCAATTGCGTTTGCAAAAGGATCACCACACACAGTGTTTAAGACACTGTTCAAAAAAGATGATTACATTATTTTGTTACCAGCTTTCCTAGATAGATTCAGAGGTGTGTCTTTCCTCTGTATCCAGGCATTTCACTGCATACAAAGTGATACACATCAAAGGCCTGGCGTTTTCTTTAGAGCCATCCTGTGGTTATCCTCAGGCACCCTGTCTTCAGTGAGACCGTTTAGTCAACAAGCAGCATGGTGGCTCAGTGGTTGGCACTGGTGCCTCTCAGCAAGAAGGTCCCGGGTTCAAACCCCACCTCAGCCAAGGGCCTTTCTGTGTGGAGTTAGCATGTTCTCCCCGTGTTTGTGTGGGTTTCCTCCCACCATCAATAAACATGCTCCATTCTCCTTCAAGACTGAGTGTTGTGTTTGATAGCTGTCGGTTTGTTCTGTGTAAATAATTGGTATTAATTCTATACATTTTATTTATTTAAATTTAATTCGATAAAAATCTACATGCAGCTGTTTAACTTCAAGCTGTTAAAACATCAATCAGTTGAATGAACAGCGTGGCCGCAAGTAACAACGCAAGTGCTCTGGCCAACCGCCTGTAGGGTTAGGTTTAACCGGCCAACCATCTGTAGGGTTAGGGTTTAACCGGCCAACCGTCTGTAGGGTTAGGTTCAACCGGCCAACCGCCTGTAGGGTTAGGTTCAACCGGCCAACCGCCTGTAGGGTTAGGTTCAACCGGCCAACCGCCTGTAGGGTTAGGTTCAACCGGCCAACCGTCTGTAGGGTTAGGTTCAACCGGCCAACCATCTGTAGGGTTAGGTTTAACCGGCCAACCGCCTGTAGGGTTAGGTTTAACCGGCCAACCGCCTGTAGGGTTAGGGTTAACCGGCCAACCATCTGTAGGGTTAGGGTTAACCGGCCAACCATCTGTAGGGTTAGGTTTAACCGGCCAACCATCTGTAGGGTTAGGTTTAACCGGCCAACCATCTGTAGGGTTAGGTTTAACCGGCCAACCATCTGTAGGGTTAGGGTTAACCGGCCAACCGCCTGTAGGGTTAGGTTTAACTGGCCAACCATCTGTAGTCTGTAGACTAATAAAACGTTCACTGTGAAATATGGTTTTATATTGCTTAGAAAGCAGACGTTCACAGTGAAATGTGGTTTTATATTGCTTAGAGAGCAGACGTTCACAGTGAAATATGGTTTTATTTTGTTTAGAAAGCAGACGTTCACAGTGAAATATGGTTTTATTTTGCTTAGAGAGCAGACGTTCACAGTGAAATATGATTTTATTTTGTTTAGAGCAGACGTTCACAGTGAAATATGGTTTTATTTTGTTTAGAGAGCAGACGTTCACAGTGAAATGTGGTTTTATTTTGCTTAGAAAGCAGATGTTCACAGTGAAATATGATTTTATTTTGTTTAGAGCAGACAGTGAGGGCCCATGGATACCACAAAGGCTATCTTCCCTGGGTTAGAGTGAGTAAGTGAGTAACTCTAACCCTAACCCTCTTTAAAATGTTTTAAAACTAGCCTGACTTAGGGACGCATCACATCAAACTTACCTCAGCATCTAGCCAACAGACATGCTGACTTGTTCATAATCATAATAATTCGATGAAAAGACAGGTTAGCAAATATGGTAACATTAATATGTACTCTCAAATATAAGTTTAACAAGTTTTTTGACAAGCGAGTATTGTCGCTTATGATTTGAATTTGGCATTAGCAATTTTGCTAACTTACCAATGTGGCAAACATTGAAAGCTGCTTCCAATCACGCTTATTTATATACTTATATAGAAGTGTTATATATACACTTCTTAATATGAACCAGTTTGATATTTTAATCATAGAGAACAGCAGCTGCAACAGAATAATTTAAAGCTTGTTCAAACATTATTTAGCTACAATAGCTCAGCAGCTCTGACAAATAGGTTTATGCATTTTAGGGGAAATAGCTCTTTGTTGTTGTGCATGATTAATATAAAGGAGATCAGCATTCATTATTTTTCTAATACATATTTACCATGGCTTTGTTGTTGTGCATGATTAATATAAAGGAGATCAGCATTCATTTTTTTTCTAATACATATTTACCATGGCTTTGTTGTTGTGCATGATTAATATAAAGGATATCAGCATTCATTGTTTTTCTAATACATATTTACCATGGCTTTTCACATCCTCCACTGCTTTGAACAAATACATTTTTGACAATGAATAATTAAAAATAATATAAAATAATATATATTAATAATATTAAATAAATAAATCTATTATTATCTATTACACAACCTTTGCCTGATATTTTAGGTTTTTCTTATTTCAGGGTCGGAGTTCAGCGAGCCCTAACCCAACATTAATGTGCATGGGTGTGTGTGTTATATTGAGTTTGTGTGTGTGTGTAATATTGTGTGTGTGTGTGTATGTACTGTGTGTGTGTGTGTGTGTGTGTGTGTAGGAGCACCTTCCAGGAGATCAGTAAGCGCTGCGGCCGGGATCCCCGGTTCCGCCGGGTTCGGAAGAGGAAGGACCAGGAGACCATCTTCAATCATTACATCATCAACCTGCGCCGCAGAGACAACAGAACCCGCCTCTACAGGACTAGGTGAGAGGAGGAGGAGGAGGAAGAGGACCTATGGAACCATACATACAGGAACTCTTCTGAACATTTTGGATCCAATGGAACACTTTCCGTATTCCTGAACGCACTGGGTCCTTATGGAGTAAACACCTGAGCAGATTCCTACTGGATAACCCTAACCCTACCCTGATCCTAACCCTAACTCTAACCCTACCCTGACCCTACTAACCCTAACCGTATCCTAATCTGACCCCATTAACCCTAACCCTATTAACCCTAACCTGACCCTAACCTAACCCTATTAACCCTAATCTGACCCCATTAGCCCTAACCCTATTAACCCTAACCTGACCCTAACCTTATTAACCTTGACCCTAACATAACCCTATTAACCCTAACCTGACCCTAACCTAACCCTATTAACCCTAACCCTACCCCAACCCTATTAACCCTACCCTAACCCTAACCTAACCAATACTACTGCAATACTGAACCAAACCAAACCAGATTGGACTGATTGTTAGGGGTTTGTGTTTGTGTGTGTGTGTGTGTGTGTGTGTCTAGTTAATAAGACTACTCTCAGTGGTTGTGTGAAGGGATGTCTACCAACCCTAACCTAACCCTATGTGTGTGTATGTGTGTGTGTGTGTGTGTCTGGTTAATCAGACTGCTGTCTGTGGTTGTGTGAAGGGATGTCTACCAACCGTAACCCTAACCCTATGTGTGTGTTTGTGTGTGTGTGTGTGTGTGTCTGGTTAATCAGACTCCTGTCTGTAGTTATGTGAAGGGATGTCACAATACCAGAAATGTAGTGGTCGATAACAATACCACTAACCTGACCCCATTAACTCTACCCTGACTCTGACCCTATTAACTCTACCACTAACCCTACCCTGACCCTATTAACTCTACCACTAACCCTACCCTGACCCTATTAACTCTACCACTAACCCTACCCTGACCCTATTAACTCTACCCTGACCCTGACCCTATTAACCCTACCCTGACCCTGACCCTATTAACTCTACCCTGACCCTATTAACCCTACCCTGACCCTACTAACTCTACCCTGACTCTGACCCTATTAACTCTACCACTAACCCTACCCTGACCCTATTAACTCTACCACTAACCCTACCCTGACCCTATTAACTCTACCCTGACCCTATTAACTCTACCCTGACCCTATTCACTCTACCCTGACCCTATTAACTCTACCCTGACTCTGACCCTATTAACTCTACCACTAACCCTACCCTGACCCTATTAACTCTACCACTAACCCTACCCTGACCCTATTAACTCTACCCTGACCCTGACCCTATTAACCCTACCCTGACCCTGACCCTATTAACTCTACCACTAACCCTACCCTGACCCTACTAACTCTACCCTGACTCTGACCCTATTAACTCTACCACTAACCCTACCCTGACCCTATTAACTCTACCACTAACCCTACCCTGACCCTATTAACTCTACCCTGACCCTATTCACTCTACCCTGACCCTATTAACTCTACCCAGACACTGACCCTATTAACTCTACCACTAACCCTACCCTGACCCTATTAACTCTACCACTAACCCTACCCTGACCCTATTAACTCTACCCTGACCCTGACCCTATTAACCCTACCCTGACCCTGACCCTATTAACTCTACCACTAACCCTACCCTGACCCTACTAACTCTACCCTGACTCTGACCCTATTAACTCTACCACTGTGTGTACCCTGACCCTATTAACTCTACCACTAACCCTACCCTGACCCTATTAACTCTACCCTGACCCTATTCACTCTACCCTGACCCTATTAACTCTACCCTGACTCTGACCCTATTAACTCTACCACTAACCCTACCCTGACCCTATTAACTCTACCACTAACCCTACCCTGACCCTATTAACTCTACCCTGACCCTGACCCTATTAACCCTACCCTGACCCTGACCCTATTAACTCTACCACTAACCCTACCCTGACCCTACTAACTCTACCCTGACTCTGACCCTATTAACTCTACCACTAACCCTACCCTGACCCTATTAACTCTACCCTGACCCTACCCTGACCCTATTAACTCTACCCTGACCCTGACCCTATTAACCCTACCCTGACCCTGACCCTATTAACCCTACCTTGACCCTGACCCTAACCTGACCCTATTAACTCTACCCTGACCCTAACCTGACCCTATTAACTCTACCCTGACCCTAACCTGACCCTATTAACTCTACCCTGACCCTAACCTGATCCTAACCTGACCCTATTAACTCTACCCTGACCTTGACCCTAACCTGACCCTATTAACTCTACCATGACCCTGACCCTAACCTGACCCTATTAACCCTAACCCTACCCTGACCCTACCCTGACCCTATTAACTCTACCCTGACCCTGACCCTAACCTGACCCTATTAACTCTACCCTGACCCTAACCTGACCCTATTAACTCTACCATGACCCTGACCCTAACCTGACCCTATTAACCCTAACCCTACCCTGACCCTACCCTGACCCTATTAACCCTACCCTGACCCTAACCCTACCCTGACCCTATTAACCCTACCCTGACCCTAACCCCACCCTGACCCTGACCCTAACCTGACCCTATTAACCCTAACCCTACCCTGACCCTATTAACCCTAACCCTACCCTGACCCTAACCCTACCCTGACCCTACTCTGACCTTGACCCTATTAACCCTACCCTGACCCTATTAACCCTACCCTGACCCTGACCTGACCCTATTAACCCTGACCCTGACCTGACCCTAGTAACTGCTGTCTGTGGTTGTGTGAAGGGATGATACCACAAATGTAGTGGTCGATAACAATACCAGTGAAAATCCATGTTTCTCCATACCCAATTCAATACCAGTGAAAATCCATGTTTCTCCATACCCAATTCAATACCAGTGAAAATCCATGTTTCTCCACGCCCAATTCAATACCAGTGAAAATCCATGTTTCTCCATACCCAATTCAACACCATGGCAGTGTCAATTTTATAATATGTTTTTGTATAAATTTTGTCTTAATTTTCGTGTCATTATTTTTTAATTTACGTTGTCGTTACAACTTAGTCATGAAAAAATAGGTTGTCAACGAATACTTTTAGTCACTACTACTGTTCAACAACCTGGCTCATGTTGCAAGCTGCAAAGACATATTAAACACGTTTGATTTTGAGTCAGCAGCTGAGGACTTTGACAAAGTTCAAAAGGAAGAATTACATGTTATCTATAGCCTGCATGTTAGCCTATAGGCAGCATTTCATGCAACGTAGGCCTAGCCTTTTGTTTTAAAACAGGCTATAGATGTTACAGGTTATAGATGTTTCATAACAGCCTACATTTTAGCGGCGACTGTTGAGGGTGTTCTTTAGTCACCCTAGGTGTCGTTGTAAGATGATATTATTTGTGTTTGCTAAACTGTTATTCAAACGGGACTGGTTTGTTTCTGTTCTTTTGTCCGGTCAAATAAATTATTTACAGACACCAAACCTGCAAGAAAACTCCTAATGGAAACCCTGGCGTGTGTGCGTGTGTGTGTGTGTGTGTGATTGTGGTGGTATGTGTTTGTGACGGTGTGTGTGTAATGTTGTTGGTATGTGTGTGTGTGTGTGTGTAATGGTGTGTGGGTGTGTGTGTGTGTAGTAAATCAGACTGCACTGTATGGTTGTCTCAGCATAAAACATGGTGAGCCCTCAATTAATGAACTACAGATCTCTGATCGACTTTAAAGTGTTAACATGCTGAGTTGGGGGGGGGGGTTAAGTCTGGTCCTCTAGATAAGGTCTGGGGAAAGTGTTAACATGCTGAGTTGGGGGGGGGGGGGGGTTAAGTCTGGTCTAGATAAGGTCTGGGGAAAGTGTTAGTGAGATTCAGAAATTCAAGCCTATAATTTTACTAATGATAAGATTATTGTGTTATAGATCATTCCATGGCAGAGTATACTGTGTTACAGATTATTCCATGGCAGAGTATACTGTGTTACAGATTATTCCACGGCAGAGTATACTGTGTTCTAGATTATTCCATGGCAGAGTATACTGTGTTACAGATTATTCCATGGCAGAGTATACTGTGTTATAGATTATTCCATGGCAGAGTATACTGTGTTACAGATTATTCCATGGCAGAGTATACTGTGTTACAGATTATTCCATGGCAGAGTATACTGTGTTCTAGATTATTTCATGGCAGAGTATACTGTGTTACAGATTATTCCATGGCAGAGTATACTGTGTTTTAGATTATTCCATGGCAGAGTATACTGTGTTACAGATTATTCCATGGCAGAGTATACTACAGTGTTACTGTGTTATAGATTATTCCATGGCAGAGTATACTGTGTTACAGATTATTCCATGGCAGAGTATACTGTGTTACAGATTATTCCATGGCAGAGTATACTGTGTTACAGATTATTCCATGGCAGAGTATACTGTGTTCTAGATCATTCCATGGTATCACTTAGCAAAGGCTCTTAGCCAAAATACCAATCCAATCCAGTTTACAAGCACCTTGCTCAAGGGCACACTAGTGGGAACAGGAAGCAGTCCTACCCACTAGCCCACAATTAATGGAGAACCTTCAGTGGAAAGCCGTCCTCTGTTTCCATGGAGACTCTACCAAACGGACAGGCCAACTGTTACCAAAAGGACAGGCCAACCGTTGCTATGGAAACTCTACCAAAATGACAGGGCAACCATTGCCATGGAGACTCTACCAAAAGGACAGGTCGTCTGTTTCCATGGAGACTTTACCAAAAGGACAGGCCAACCGTTTCCGTGGAGAGTCTACCAAACGGACAGGCCAACCGTTTCCATAGAGACTACCAAAGGACAGGTCGTCCGTTTCCATGGAGAGTCTGCCAAAAGGCCAAGTCCTCCGTTTCCATGGAGACTCTACCAAAAGGACAGGCCAACCGTTTCCATGGAGACTACCAAAAGGACAGGTCGTCCGTTTCCATGGAGACTCTACCAAAAGGCCAAGTCCTTCGTTTCCATGGAGACTCTACCAAACAGACAGGCCTACCGTTTCCATTGAGACTACCAAAAGGACAGGTCTAACCCTGGGTTCACTCCAACACTCTAACCCTGGGTTCTCTCCAACACTAACACTCTAACCCTGGGTTCAGTCTAACTCTAACACTAACCCTGGGTTCACTCTAACACCAACTCTGGGTTCACTCTAACATTAACACCAACTCTAACCCTGGGTTCACTCTAAAGAACACTAATTCTCCCCCTAGGTTCACTGAAAGTCACATTTGGAAGTCAAATATGTTCCTGGGAACGAATGAGAGCCTCTTTATTCTCCGTCACAAGTTATTCAAATGTTTTATGTAACTTTCATTTCACCTGCCAGGTCAATAAAGAACGAACTGTTCTTTATATGATGGCCTTGCAATTTAATAAAATATGACAAGCAGAAAATACATACAATTCCAATAATAATTGTGTGTGGTGACCTTCAGATCATTTCCCTGACTGAATGGAAATACTGTAGCTATAATAGCTATCTATAATTTATTTACCTTAACATCACTACCTGGAAATAACAATATTGTCGTGTGTGCAAACCTTTATTAATAGTTTGATGGTGTGAACTGAGAGATTGCAGCCATGTTGGCTTTAGCCATGTTAGCTAGCTATTGTCTGTAGTAGCTAGCTAAATAACATTAACCAGTCAGCAAGCTGGCAGGCTTTTTACTGGGGAATGTTAGCTAGCTAATACCAAAGAGTATAGAAGCATGTAGGTTATTTGCTAATTCTGCAGACAATAGCTGGCTAGCTATGTGCAAGATGAAACAGCTTGTGTTTACCGTGTCATGCTGGTGCGCTGATCCTGACCTCACTCATCCCAGATGGGGAGCTGTGAAAAGCATTAACTGTTAATAAGGGCATAATAAAGGCTTTATTAACCTTAATGAGGTATTGTTCTCACTTCAGATCCAGTACCTGCAACAAGCATGACTGACTGTTCATAAGTGTAAAGTTAAATGATAACAAGTGCATCGTTAACTAATAATGAAAGTGTATTTAATAAAGAAATGAAAAGCTTTGTAAAGGTTTAACAATGATATAGTATGTAATTTAGGTAGACTTCATAAATTAGTTGGTAATGCTATTTCAAATAATTATAAAAAACTCAAGGTATTAACGTTTTTAAACATTCTATAAATGGTGAATAAGTTTCTCATTGCAGGATTATAAATGTCCAAGCATGTTAATGAGACTATTGTTAACACTTATATAGGCTTGTTAACGCATAATAATGTTTAATATGAACCTTGTAAGGACGTATTAACACGTTATTGTGTTCACTACCGCTGATTACAAGGACCTTCATTTAATTACCGAAAGTCATTGTGACAAATTGAAGAGACAGCTGACTGGAGGGAATATACACCAATGGGGCAGACATGGGCTAGCTATTAACTCTACCCTGACCCTAATAGACACCAATAGGGCAGACATGGGCTAGCTATTAACTCTACCCTGACCCTAATAGACACCAATAGGGCAGACATGGGCTAGCTATTAACTCTACCCTGACCCTAATAGACACCAATGGGGCAGACATTTGCTAGCTATTAACTCTACCCTGACCCTACCCTGACCCTATTAACCCTACCCTGACCCTATTGACCCTGCCCTGACCCTATTAACCCTAACATGGGCTAGCTATTAACTCTACCCTAACCCTAACCCTAACATGGGCTAGCTATTAACTCTACCCTGACCCTGACCCTATTAACCCTAACATGGAAGCAACTCATGTCTGCAGAACTAAACACTGTTATCAGCGGACTGAGTGCACCCGCAAAAGGCTACTAACTAAAGTGAACCAGCAGAGCACACACTATGAAACCAGCAGAGCACACACTCTTAAACCAGCAGAGCAAACACTATGAAACCAGCAGAGCACACACTATGAAACCAGCGGAGCACACACTATGAAACCAGCAGAGCACACACTCAGAGCACACACTATGAAACCAGCAGAGCACACACTATGAAACCAGCAGAGCACACACTATGAAACCAGCAGAGCACACACTATGAAACCAGCAGAGCACACACTATGAAACCAGCAGAGCACACACTCTTAAACCAGCAGAGCACACACTATGAAACCAGCTGAGCACACACTATGAAACCAGCAGAGCACACACTATGAAACCAGCAGAGCACACACTCTTAAACCAGCAGAGCACACACTATGAAACCAGCAGAGCACACACGATGAAACCAGCAGAGCACACACTATGAAACCAGCAGAGCACACACTATGAAACCAGCAGAGCACACACTCTGAAACCAGCAGAGCACACACTATGAAACCAGCAGAGCACACACTAAACCAGCAGAGCACACACTCTTAAACACAGCACACACGATGAAACCAGCAGAGCACACACAATGAAACCAGCAGAGCACACACTATGAAACCAGCTGAGCACACACTATGAAACCAGCAGAGCACACACTATGAAACCAGCAGAGCACACACTATGAAATCAGCAGAGCACACACTCTGAAACCAGCAGAGCACACACTATGAAATCAGCAGAGCACACACTCTTAAACCAGCAGAGCACACACTATGAAACCAGCAGAGCACACACGATGAAACCAGCAGAGCACACACGATGAAACCAGCGGAGCACACACTATGAAACCAGCTGAGCACACACTATGAAACCAGCAGAGCACACACTATGAAACCAGCAGAGCACACACTATGAAATCAGCAGAGCACACACTCTGAAACCAGCAGAGCACACACTATGAAACCAGCATAGAACAATGATGCACAGAGCTTCTCTGTCAAGTCAAACTAAATGATGTTACTGCAGCTTCTGAATCAAACAAGCTTTAATAAATTCT
The DNA here is from genome assembly GCA_026901105.3 of Galaxias olidus. NCBI lineage: Eukaryota > Metazoa > Chordata > Actinopteri > Galaxiiformes > Galaxiidae > Galaxias > Galaxias olidus. The sequence goes on from JAPMUY010002340.1 coordinate 14,913, forward strand.
AACTTAATTTTTGTAACTCGTTTGAGACATAATATTAATGGTTGAACTTCTGCCCAGACAAGCTGCTGACTGAGGCTTCACGCCAAGCAGCCCTTTATGTAAAAATAAAAGCTTCTCCTTACATTGTGTATCTCTATGATGGAATGTCTGGAAATACAAAACTTTTGTTACTATCTCAGTTTAATGATCATTATTTAACCTAAGGGAACTAAATAATACAATTAATATGTGAACTTCCTGGTTCTAATATGAATGTTCTGCGTTGTTGTGTTGTTGCAGAGTTGTAGGACAGGTTAGTCTGGATATTATTTCCATACGGTGATGCTACTGTAGATATGATGGAATATAGAACTCCATATTAAAACTGGGACAAGCTACTAGACTTCACTCCCATTAAGATCACCATTACAATCCTGATCAGGTAAGAACACACTATCCTTCACCTAGTTTAAACATAGATCAGGAATATCATTTAACTACAGTATATGTGTTTTAAATATTAAATTGAGCATTTACATCCTATTAAAAACACAAGTACTGAATTGAATTCCATCAGAACTATAAAACTGAGTTCCTATTTTTTTTATGAATGTGAGACCAGGTCAGACTTCAAGGATGAGGAGTATTGATACATTTGTTTGTAACCTGTCCCACTCTGCTGCACTTAGAGATGTACAGCAGGATGTTCTGTATAACCTGTCCCACTCTGCTGCACTTAGAGATGTCCAGCACTATGTTCTGTATAACCTGTCCCACTCTGCTGCACTTAGAGATGTACAGCACTATGTTCTGTATAACCTGTCCCACTCTGCTGCACTGAGAGATGTACAGCACTATGTTCTGTATAACCTGTCCCACTCTGCTGCACTTAGAGATGTACAGCAGGATGTTCTGTATAACCTGTCCCACTCTGCTGCACTTAGAGATGTCCAGCAGGATGTTCTGTGTAACCTGTCCCACTCTGCTGCACTGAGAGATGTACAGCATGATGTTCTGTATAACCTGTCCCACTCTGCTGCACTTAGAGATGTACAGCACTATGTTCTGTGTAACCTGTCCCACTCTGCTGCACTTAGAGATGTACAGCACTATGTTCTGTATAACCTGTCCCACTCTGCTGCACTGAGAGATGTACAGCAGGATGTTCTGTATAACCTGTCCCACTCTGCTGCACTGAGAGATGTACAGCACTATGTTCTGTATAACCTGTCCCACTCTGCTGCACTTAGAGATGTACAGCACTATGTTCTGTATAACCTGTCCCACTCTGCTGCACTTAGAGATGTACAGCAGGATGTTCTGTATAACCTGTCCCACTCTGCTGCACTTAGAGATGTACAGCAGGATGTTCTGTATAACCTGTCCCACTCTGCTGCACTGAGAGATGTACAGCACTATGTTCTGTATAACCTGTCCCACTCTGCTGCACTTAGAGATGTACAGCACTATGTTCTGTATAACCTGTCCCACTCTGCTGCACTTAGAGATGTACAGCAGTATGTTCTGTGTAACCTGTCCCACTCTGCTGCACTTAGAGATGTACAGCACTATGTTCTGTATAACCTGTCCCACTCTGCTGCACTTAGAGATGTACAGCAGGATGTGCCAATGGCAGTGAGGACAGCGGTAGCACCAAGGAGATCCATCCATCCATCCATTAGCTTTACCACTTATCCTGTACAGGGTCGCGGGGGGGGGCTGGAGCCTGTCCCAGCGGACACAGGGCGAGAGGCGGGGTACACCCTGGACAGGTTGCCAGTCTATCACAGGGCCGCACCAAGGAGATGTAAACTAATAATAATAATTAGGGGTGTAAGAAAGTATCAGTTCACTTGATTATTGTGATCTCATGTTTAGCGTTACTGTATCTATTCTGAAAAACACGTTTTATGAAACATGGCATGCATGTAAAGCAAGTCAACTTGTTTTGACTACACACTATAACAGTTTTTTAAAGATTAGATTACAAAAACTCACAATATATCACCTTGCACACAGTATCGCGCGATATATCGAATCGCAGCACATGCATCGTGAAATGTGTTGTATTGCACGATTCTTTCCAATACAGAGCCCTACTGTCAATCAATTAAAAATTTCAATTTAATTAATTACATGATATTTTGCTGGAAAAAGACATTATGTTATTATGGCCGATGAGTTCAGACACATATAAACATCAGAGAGTTAGTTAGGATCAGAGACATCAAAGGGTTAGTTAGGATCAGAGACATCAGAGGGTTAGTTAGGATCAGAGACATCAGAGGGTTCGGACCAGAGACAGAGGGTTAGTTAGGATCAGAGAGAGGGTTAGTTAGGATCAGAGACATCAGAGGGTTAGTTAGGATCAGAGACAGAGGGTTAGTTAGGATCAGAGACAGAGGGTTAGTTAGGATCAGAGACATCAGAGGGTTAATTAGGATCAGAGACAGAGGGTCAGTTAGGATCAGAGACAGAGGGTTAGTTAGGATCAAAGACATCAGAGGGTTGGTTAGGATCAGAGACATCAGAGGGTTAGTTAGGATCAGAGACAGAGGGTTAGTTAGGTAGTATACCAAAAAATAACATCATTAGAAGGATAGAACAGGTTTCTAAACAGAGTACCTCAAGGGTAACTTAGGGTGAAACGATTTAAAATTTAAATTGGGATTGAACGATTGTCAGTGAGTTAGAATCACAAATCAGTGTTTTAATCTCTTTCCATCCAGTATTTTACCCTAACCCTAACCCTAACCTCTCTCACTCAAGTCTCTAACCCTAACCCTAACCTCCCTCCATCCAGTCTCTAACCCAACCCTAACCCTAACCTCTCTCCATCAAGTCCCTAACCTTAACCCTAACCTCTCTCCATCCATATGCTAACCCTAATCCTAACCTCTCTCCATCCAGTCTCTAACCCTAACCCTAACCTCTCTCCATCAAGTCCCTAACCCTAACCCTAATCCTAACCTCTCTCCATCCAGTCTCTAACCCTAACCCTGACCTCTCTCCATCCAGTCTCTAACCCTAACCCTGACCTCTCTCCATCCAGTCTCTAACCCTAACCCTATTCCTAACCTCTCCCCATCCAGTCTCTAACCCTATTCCTAACCTCTCCCCATCCAGTCTCTAACCCTAATCCTAACCTCTCTCAATCCAGTCTCTAAGCATAACTTCTCGCCACCCAGTCCCTAACCCTAACCCTAATCTCTCTCCACCCAGCACCTAACCCTAACCCTAATCTCTCTCCACCCAGTCCCTAACCCTAACCCTAATCTCTCTCCACCATCCCTAACCCTAACCCTAATCTCTTTCCACCCAGTCTCTAACCCTGACCTCTCTCCACCCAGTCCCTAACCCTAACCCTAATCTCTCTCCACCCAGTCTCTAACCCTAACCTCTTTCCACCCAGTCTCTATAGAGCACCAGCACGACCTTTGTCCATCCAGTCCCTAACCCAAACCCAAACCTTTCTCCATCCAGTCTCTTTACAAAAGCCTAACCCTAAACTCTCTCGACCCAGTCTCTACAGAGCACCAGCACAACCTTTCTCCTTAACCCTGCTGTCACCATGGTGATGAGCCTACTCATTCTACTGCTCTGTGCAGGTAAATAAAGGTAGAAGGTGTTGTCTCTGTTACCCTAACACAGGTAGAAGGTGTTGTCTCTGTTACTCTACCACAGGTAGAAGGTGTTGTCTCTGTTACCCCAACACAGGTAGGTGTTGTCTCTGTTACCCCAACACAGGTAGAAGGTGTTGTCTCTGTAACTCTAACACAGGTAGAAGGTGTTGTCTCTGTTACTCTACCACAGGTAGAAGGTGTTGTCTCTGTTACCCTAAAACAGGTAGAAGGTGTTGTCTCTGTTACTCTACCACAGGTAGAAGGTGTTGTCTCTGTAACCCTAACACAGGTAGAAGTGTTGTCTCTGTAACCCTAACACAGGTAGAAGGTGTTGTCTCTGTAACCCTAACACAGGTAGAAGGTGTCACATCCCGCAGTTTTGAGAGACAACAGGACTAAAGGTATAAGCGATAGCAAGCTTTAATCAATAAAGTAACCAATACAAAATAATAATGTCAAGAACACGATGTTATCAAAAGATAACAAAGGGCGACACCACGCTACACCAGTCTGCTGTCCTACACACACACAGACACACAAACCCAGTCTACCGAATGCCGCCACCTGGGAGGGGTCTGTCTTGGTTTTATACAGTGGTAGAATACAAGATCATATGTCAACTGGATGGAGAGAAGTCATTGGTTTAGACGTTAGACCCGCCCCACGTTGGTGCGCAGGCTGTCCTAAGGCTCTAGGCACGTCTCTGCCATTGTGTCGTCGTATCAAACACAGGCGTGCGCTGTACGAGAGGGGAAAAGTCTACAGAGATCGTAACAATGACCATTGACAGACCTTGAACAGATTATAATGTGTAGGATTGTCCTTTTAATACACAGCACATAATATATGTAATTAAGTGATCTAATACACAGCATAAAATGCATGTAACTAAATGGTTAAATCTTAACAAATCCCTCCTTTCACACCTCTAGAGGTGTGAAATCATAAAGTAACATGTGAAAAATCTAATTAACATGGGAAAAATCTAAATGTGCAAAGTAACATGTGAGAAATCAAAACAACATGAAATAATCAAACGTGCATTCATCAAAGTAACATGTTAGAAATCAAAACATGAAAAAAACTAAATGATGCAAGCTGGAGGCGAGGACGCGCTTTCTAGAGATACCCTCCTTTTATACCTTTTAAGGTATAACACCACCTAAAGCGCTTCCTCGTCCTCATCGGACGGGAACCATTCCGGGCCTTCCCTGGACATTAAAAGCGGCATTTGAGCCGCGGGGTCACCCTCCTTTGCAAGAGCGGTAACAATTAAGCGGGTAGAGAGAGTACGAATACAGGGAATACAGCAACAGCCACACATAACAAACACAGCAACCACCACTATGATGGAAATCAGCAGGGAAGTGAGCATAGTGGACCACTTGCCAAACATGCGAGTCATCCACTCTGACACAGGATTGTCTACCCCTGAGTCCGCAGTCATCCGCTCAGAGAGAGTACGCAGACCAACCAGGGCCCTTGTAACGGACCCATCAGGGGCAGTGTTATTGGGAATGAATGTACAGCATGACGCGCCAAACATGGCGCAGACACCCCCCTTTTCTGCAAGTAGCATATCGAGGGCCATCCGGTTCTGTATGGCCATAAGCGTGGTGGGGGCCAGCTGTTCGGCCAATCCGGCGATTGCGTCCCTACTGAAATTGGCCAAACGTTGCACATTATAATGCACATAATTAATGCGATCAACATTTTTATTAGGAGTGATCCACCCTAAGAAAATAGATTCAAAACCATTAGCAATGGGGTCAGCTAATTTGTATTCATCAGGTACCCCCCGGGGAACCCCGATGGCATCCAGATAGGTGGGGGAACCTTTGATATAGTCTGCCTCGCGGGCAGTCCGTCCTTCTATTAAAAGGGGTGGTTGTGGAAGGGGTTTTGGTAACGTTAAGATAGAAACGGCCTAGAGGGTCAGTATCGAATACATGTGCTCCTAAGACACACCAACCAGAATCAGCCACCTGGGGGTCAGTATCGAATACATGTGCTCCTAAGACATACCAACCAGAATCAGCCACCTGGGGGTCAGTATCGAGTACATGTGCTCTAAGACATACCAACCAGAATCAGCCACCTGGGGGTCAGTATCGAATACATGTGCTCCTAAGACATACCAACCAGAATCAGCCACCTGGGGGTCAGTATCGAGTACATGTGCTCCTAAGACATACCAACCAGAATCAGCCACCTGGGGGTCAGTATCGAGTACATGTGCTCCTAAGACATACCAACCAGAATCAGCCACCTGGGGGTCAGTATCGAATACATGTGCTCCTAAGACATACCAACCAGAATCAGCCACCTGGGGGTCAGTATCGAATACATGTGCTCCTAAGACATACCAACCAGAATCAGCCACCTGGGGGTCAGTATCGAATACATGTGCTCCTAAGACATACCAACCAGAATCAGCCACGTGGGGGTCAGTATCGAGTACATGTGCTCCTAAGACATACCAACCAGAATCAGCCACCTGGGGGTCAGTATCGAGTACATGTGCTCCTAAGACACACCAACCAGAATCAGCCACCTGGGGGTCAGTATCGAATACATGTGCTCCTAAGACACACCAACCAGAATCAGCCACCTGGGGGTCAGTATCGAATACATGTGCTCCTAAGACATACCAACCAGAATCAGCCACCTGGGGGTCAGTATCGAATACATGTGCTCCTAAGACATACCAACCAGAATCAGCCACCTGGGGGTCAGTATCGAGTACATGTGCTCCTAAGACATACCAACCAGAATCAGCCACCTGGGGGTCAGTATCGAGTACATGTGCTCCTAAGACACACCAACCAGAATCAGCCACCTGGGGGTCAGTATCGAATACATGTGCTCCTAAGACACACCAACCAGAATCAGCCACCTGGGGGCCAGTATCGAATACATGTGCTCCTAAGACATACCAACCAGAATCAACCACCTGGGGGTCAGTATC